>APFE030732815.1:123368-161170 GCA_000404065.3 Pinus taeda | reverse complement strand
CTAAAACCTATAAGGTATGGACCCTTCAAGATACTTGAGAGGATTGGTGAGAATGCTTTTTGCCTTGATCTACCAACTTACATGCACATCTACTCAGTCGTAAATGCAGATTGCTTGAGATTGTTTGAACCTTCAATGATTGAGGATCCTGAAGAGCAAAGTCAATTACCTTCTATTGATGACCTGCTACCTGAATATCTGAATGAATTGTAGGAAGACACAGTCTTGGACAGGAAGTGAGGATAACATGCAGAGGAAATGTTGAGTACCTCATAATCGAACTCAAAGGTTTGAAGCTGAGCAATGCAAAGTGGATTGAGATTGGGCAAGTGAGATAGCAGTACCCTCACTTAGTCGATGCTTGAAAGAAAACCAACTTTTGGTGGTCCAAAAGCTTTTCAGTGGGAAGGCTGTTATCCAAATTGGGTCCATAAAGAATATTCGGAAGAACATTGGTTGTACCAGGTCAGGACAGACTTCAAAGAATTAAGAGAAGCGATCAAAAACACCTATAAACCAGTGGCAGTTGGCAGATAGCGTGGAAGGACGAGGACCTCGATCAAAGCGCGCTGACTGAGGCCCATGGAGACTGCGCAGGAGGCGAAATTAGCCCTTGGGAAGCCCGGATCGAGAAATGGAGGGATTTTTTGATGCCCGATATCGTGCATCGCTGGGTGAAAACCCTCAAAATGGAGAGGCCCCCAGTGCTCGGTCACATGAGAGTTGGGACAATTGTAGAGAGAAAGGCTAAAGGCAAAGGCAGGACCTGCACTCCAAAAACTGGCGGTATTGGTTGGGGGCATCCCCGAGCAATAAGCAGTTTTGGTGTAAACAGACTGATTCCACTCAGCGCCCGACACATGGCAAGTGGAGGAGAGAGAAAACCATCGCTCATCATGTGCTAATGGTCAAGCAAGTTAACCATGCGAAATGAGCAGATGGCGTCGGATTTGAGGGGTCTAGATCTAACGACTGAGATTGCGCCCGATGGGAAAACTGGAATTTACAGGGGATTAAGCCACGATTTAAAAGAATTTTAGGTATAATTTGACCACTAAGGTGGTAAATGACTCATTCCCCTACGTAACTGAAGAACTAAACTGACAAAGCAAGCTGGCACAGGTCACAGGAGAACAAGTGGCCACTCCGTATGAGTCTGATGATGACGCCAAGACAGGGAACTCCAAGCAAAGTTGTGCAAAGTGATCTTATAGAGTTGGAAGAGGAATCGAATAGCTATGAGCTTAAATGGCTTTAAAGCCATGCACATACAAGCAGATGGAACACACCCACACACACACACGGAAGAACAGAGAAAGCAGATAGAGAAATCAAAAAGAAGAAAGAAGAGATAGGGACGAGCTGACCAAAGGTAGCATCGAGCACCAGAGGGCTTGAGAAATTCAAGCCATCCCTGAAGGGGATCTATCAAGACCGAGCACCACATTGGGATCCTTCCATTGTAGACCTGAGAGGTTAGAAAGTTGGTAAGGCTAAGAGTCTGTGTACTCCAGTGGCTTGGGGAATCCAAGAACCACCCTGCCAAACTATCTTGTGATAGGAGACTCATATTGAGCTCCTTCTTTGTAAATCTCTGTTTTAAAACACAATAAAAGAAGGCCACCACTGAAATCTAGACAGATATGTTGCCCTGGAGGATAGGGTGAACTCCTTATTAATTTCTTGTGTTCTTATATTTGCTTACTGTATTTCTTTGTTGTCTTCCATGTCAAGTGTCTATGTATTTACAATCTGATCGATCCGTTGCTTAAATAACCTAGACACACCAGCACATGAATCTGTAATACCTCCATTTAATAATTCCTAATTAAGATCACTCATAGGGTGATTATCAGATCAAGTACATCCAAATTTGAGTCGCCTTGGAGAAGTGCAACCCTCAATGGAATCCTCTTATCCTACTCATGTGTCTTTATCATACATGTACCAAGAGAGGGAAGAGGGATTCAAAAAAATCTATATAAACTAATCATGGGAGAGCCAAAAGAAGATACATTGTTATGCTAGCCAAATTGCTTGTAAGCAAACCACCATTTCATTGTTGAAATAAGGAAGTGAAGAGCACTAGCATGTTGGCCAAATTTCTTATAAGTAACCCAACATCTTAGTGAGTGAAGAGAAATCCACCCTTTGGAGAGTCTTCACACTTCTTTGAGAGAGAGGAGAAACTTGTAAAGAGATTGAGGGAAAGAGACATCCTCACTAAGGATTTTTGAGCTCCCTAGCTCAATTAATTCCCTTCAAGTGTTCTAGTATTCTGATTGTATTCAACCTCTATCACTGGAAATCAATAAAGGGATATTTTTCCATATATTATTCATGTTTTTTCTCCACTTGAGCATTGTTATGTCCATGCACCTCTTTGTTTAATTTTATGTTTTTATAATCATTGTATCCATTATTTACAATGTTGTGTTTATTTAAGTCTATCCACTAACATCACCAATTTTGATTGTGATCCTTTGCAGGTAACAATCCACTGCTAAGGGGGTGTTTTTCGGTACACTTGTGCTCCAAAAACACTACAACGGGAATGGTGACCATACTGATCTCTTTTCATTAATATAGATATTGTTTGCGGGATCTCCTCTCTACACAAACATCCTTCAAGGTGCTCCTCACCTACCTGGAGTTTTTACAGTCCCCCCTGGACCTGTTCTCAGCTCGTGGAAGTGAAGAAATTTCAGAATTTTCTCACCCACGCGTTTTCTTCTCTCACAAACACAAAGTGCTCATCTGTATCTTTGAAAACCATGAAGTGTTTGTCGGTTTCTACAGAACACATGTGACAAATAGAAAAATAGCAAAAAGCCTTGTATTTTTAAGTTTTCTTAGGTAATTGGCAGCCTCTAGCGAATTTCCTTCACCTCTGCACTTAGATTTTTTGGTTTAGTACCCCTGGTTGCTTGAATGAACACTAATTCATCAAGAAATTAGATTTTTTCTATTTTTTATTTTATTTCCAAACAAATACACACATAGATTAATTAAGGAGAAAAGTAAGTGCATAATCCACATATGTTTTCAAACTATTTCGCTTAATTTTTTGCAAAACATATTAGCTTAATTAGTAAACCAAGTAAGTGGCCATTATCCACGAATCTTACAACTAAACAAAGCAATTTCTTTTGGGTGGGGGGTAGGGGGCAGGACTAGGATAAAATGTTAGTACAGAAAATGAGTAATCCCTACTTCCCTTGCATCTCCTAGACGAACATAGGATTGCATATGAAGACCTTATTCAAAATATTTGAATTTCCATCTCCCTCATTAAACTCCACATAGTTTAATAGGAAAAATTAAGTGGCCCATAATCCACAAACAAATTTCTTTTTCCATGCAAGTAACAGCCAACACCTAGTGTAATTAAAAGGATACTGAAAAGGATCATCGCACATCCAAATCTTATCACACTTGTATGTTCGCTTGCATCACACACTAAGCCTCCATACACTTTGTACTTAAAGATCATCCATTTTTGCATCTTTGGTTACTTAGTCTATTTTGGCTTACCAAGTCACCCCATAGTGAAATAAGCCTCTATAAAAACAACCATAACTTGAACAAATTAAGTTTCCCCACAAGGGCCACCAAAAAGTGTATGGTTCGGGTTAGGACTATTGGGGGTAGGCATCCCGAAAGCTGCCATGGTCATGATTCACCATTGAAACATAATTGTTATCTTTTAGGGAGCTTAAAAATCCTTCAATAATTCCATGGAAAGAAAACTTGAGCATAGTGGAGACCCAATTCAGAGAGGGTTCAGCTTAGGCCCAGTGTGTGTGGTACTCCTTAGGGCTACTTGACCCATCTATTGCTTGGTATTGGTAACTGATTACCAAGAATCTAAAGACTCGAATTCTCATGTGGAATGAAGGTAAGTAGTGACCAAATCTTGGGCATCCTTATCTATAGGTGACGGTGCAGGCAGAACTCGACCCTCATTACGATTACCTTGGTTGATTCCTTCACTGCTGGAAGGCATCACTAGTTCTTTCGGGACATGGCCCCAGGACCCATCAGAGGTTATCTCCACAAGGCCAAATTTCTTTTAGATTGGACAAGGAAATTAGGTCTTCATAGGACTATTTATCATACATAACAAACAAAAACCATTGATATTTTCACTTTGCTTTATGTATGTGATCCAATTGCATTGATATATATATGATATATAAATTATATAGATATATAGATATCTATATATAATATATAATTATATAATATACTATATATATATATATATATATATATATATATATATATATATATATATATATAATATATTATATATATATATATATATATATATATAGTATAGATTAGAATAGATATCCACCCATCACTAAAATCAAAGTAGTGCATGATCTAAATTGACACCATAGGGGACCCCACTACTCCCCGTCGATCTAGGTATTTTTTAAACCTCCCCACATTACCAGGAGGTGTACCATGACTCTCGATGTTTAAGTAGAGAAGATGTCATTCATCCACCATTATTGGATCTTCCTTTATTGGTGCAACTTTGCTTGGAACACCCTTCACCACTCCTAAAGGATCCTTGCACGTTACCTGCTTTGGAAGTGCACACACTTCTCCTCCTGACAGTCCCCAAGCTACCCACTAGGGTAATCCTCTTGTGACATCCCCACAGAGGACTCCACTACACATAGTCATCTAGAATCACTTTGTGATGGCAGCGAATGCACAGATCATGTTTTTAGCTTCATTAAATATCCTAGATTTAAGCAAGCTCACAAATGACCCGATCAAACATGGCCAAAATTGGCCAGCTATGCCCACAAAGCCCCCTTCAGGTATTCCAAAGTTTGACGGAAAGCAGGGCGAAGACCCATGGAACCACATCATGGCATTCCACTTGTGGTGTTCATATAATAGTATCACAAAAGATACTATTAAATTAAGGCTATTTCAACGCACCCTAACAGGGCCTACTGCGAAGTGGTATATAGACCATCCCTCTGTGTCTCACAGAACCTTTAGCTCATTAGCTAAAAAATTCCTTACTTTCTTCCAACTCCCAATCCTCCATGATTTTGGGTTGGAGCTTCTAACCAATTTCAAGCAAACACAAGCTACGCACATCACGAACCATATCCATGAATGGTAGAAACATCGCAGCTTTTGCAAAACTGATTTTGAAGATAAAGTCCTCCTAGACATTTTCTTGAGATCCCTCACCTGCAAAATCTCAAAGGACGTGGCTAAAACATTCTCGCAAAGTGAGGAAGAAGCCATCAATAAAGCCCAACAACTGAAGTTGATCTACAACCATTCGGGGTACATTTACCATGTGCTCCCAGATGCCATGCATGTTAAGGGACAAAGTCCCCTAGGGTTTTGGGTCAACACCCTAGTAGAGTGGGGTTATCTACAATTAAAAAAAAGCATTCCACATAGCCATGATACTTAAATAAGAAAACTACATGAAGAGAGGTGCACCTAGGGGTCCTTCATTCGGGTAGATCCAGCCAGGGTCCAAACCCTCTTAAAGTTCCTCTCGATCCTTGAACCTGCAAAACAACCAATTCAAAGGAGCATAGAAATATATGGACAAAGTATCATATAGCAATCAACTTCATAACTTATTGAAAGGTGGTTAGTTATACATGGAAATAACTATTCATATGCAAACCATAACAACAACATCATAAGCATGAAGAATATTGATTTCGGGAACAAGAATGTTTCTTTATTGCAGATAACTAAAACAAAGCAAGGAATGATATCACTTGAATCTTCCTCCTACAAGCTCCAAGTGGAACCGTCCTCTGGATCTGTCCAATCCCAAGTCTTCAAAAGGCTCCTTCCATGACTCACACAAAGATATCTCAACTAGTGAAATGACATTATAACTCAAGGAAACAAGGGTTTCCTGTAGTGAGGGAAGTGCTAGAAGCACAGGGATCTTCAAACCTGATTAGGGATAATCTCAGCAGAGTAATTCTCTCTATTCTCTCCTCCCTTTGGCCTTCCCATTGAAGCCGTTTTATACTTCTCCCAAAGTTTTTTTTAGTTGGGAATTCGTTGGGAACAGTTGGGCCACAGGAACTAATAGGTAATCAATAGGTAAAACCCTTGATCTCCACCTGAAATTAAGGAGATTTATTTTTTTTAAGTGTTTTAAGACATATACGCAAGTTGGGTATACACAGACCCACGTACACATGTGTTTAGCTCAGGGCAATGTAGTGTATAGGCAGTATAACACTGTTTTTTAAGTATTTGGACCAGGTCTAGAAGGAGGGGTTGCCCTAGGCTATAATTGTAGCATCACAAATATCAAGGGTGAAATTTGGAGCTATAACAGATGCCCCCTAATATATGAGGTCATAAGGGGTACATGATGGCTGAAATGTATTAATTACATGGAAAGGAAACCTGTCAAAAACTAAGAAGGAATTCTCTAGATTTTGGCTTGCTAAGCCATAAAAGGAGATCAGAAAGAAACACTGTCTGAGGTGGGTATACCCATGCTTAAAGAAAGTAAAGCATGTTCGCATATCAAGTACAAGCGGATCCACTAAGTACACAAGTACAGAAGACTGGAAGTACATAATGGATCATCTGATCACGATCGAACAAGTACATGTCTAAATATCACATATAAGAATGTCAATGATGCTGAAATATGAAGTTGATCACTGATACCAAAGACTAATCCCAAAATTACCAAATGAACATGATGGAATAAGATGGTACTACACTACAAACTCAGGTGCCAGCATATAGAATGTCACCATGAATGAATGCAACATATAAGGTGGAATGGTATCAACTAGCAGCAACAGTAGCAACTGTCAAGTGAACCAATGAATGCTGATGCAACCCGAGGTCTTCACCGACCACCATGGTACATTTCTACACAATGGGAATAAATGATCTGAAGTCAACCTTGTGAGAAATCATTTGATTACCGGCCATTGATGTATACCATTAACAAACGCGAAACTACTCACCGATAATGATAATGAGAGTCAAGGTACCCAGTACAAACTAACAAGTGCAAATAGATGAGCTGAAGTCGAACACCTATAAGAATCTATCGATCGGGAGACAATAATGGTTTCCCACTATCGATAGCGAAGGATCTGCCACTGATGACTGCAAAACCCAAGGTACTGCCAAATGTACTCTAGAAGTTTTCCCCATAGCAATGAGTCATAGTCAATGGGGAAAGATCTGCTAGAAGGAAGGCATTAAGGCATCCTTCATCAATCTAGCACAAGTGTAACCCTCAGGCCAATAATGTGGAAGGAATCAGACGAAAAATATGTAGTAACCCGACTGAAGCATGTTTTCGGTGTACACAAGATGTGGCTAGCACATGATGGAAACCCTCTAAACCAACCAATAATGAAAGCTGACACAGAGGTGAGGTATCCACCAATAAGGTCAAATGGAAACCAAGTTACCACATGAATCCCAATGTGTGATAGTGTAAGCTGATGTCAAACACAAGGGAAACCACTCAGTCAAAGACCCATGATACTAATCAATGTTGAGCACAAGGTGACCTATCAATAATGAAAATAGGGCTACGGTGTGGCTCTAGGCCTGTCCTCAGAGCAAGATGTCATAGTCGATAAGGACAAGACCCACCAGCAAGAAGTCAATGGAGACCTTCCTAAATCAGCATGAGTAAAGGAACAATATAATTGATGTGATGATAGACAAGACACTGACAACCAGGGATGGTCGACTAAAAAATGAGTCAAGAGACACTGCAGAGAGGCCGACTCAGGCTAAATTCCCTTGAACAAAAACATGACTCAATGATGACTATGTGGCAGCATATGATGAATCTACATAAGTTCATCATGCAGGAGGCATGAACGAACTCTCCATATGATTGGAAGAGATAACCAATCGAAGAAGAATTTACTCAATAACAAGGTTAAGGTGTACCTAAGTCAAACTAAATCCTGTCCAAATGGAGGAGACTTTGTTTTGAGTGCTTTGTTCAAGGGAAACATGACTAACTCTAGATGCCAACAATAAATGGAAATATTATCCCATTCCCACTTTTTTTGGAATATATAATTTTTTTGTATTTTTCTTTAAGCTAGAAAAAGAATAAAAGAATGCTATAATACAGTGAAAATAACGAGTGTCGGTGAAGTAGGTGATCTAGTTCCTGGGATTGGAACAATCCTATGCTCAATGCAGGGAGGTGAAAATTGGTCAAAGACACTCAAAGGTATGTTCCTTCCACGGATCATAGGGTCTCGAGTTGTATAAGTTAAGGGATTGCAAGTTTTATTTTTGCATAAGACATGGTCAAAAAGTGGCTTAAACACGAGTCCAAGTGAAGTCGGCTAAAGGCCAAAAGGTGCAAATAGTCAATATGCAATGCAGTAGTACAACTCAAAACGAAGGAGCCTCTAGGGTATAAGGCCAGAATGAAGCCAAGAAGCAAAGAGGAATGTGTCTTCAATGCATAAGTCATGGCGGGACTAAAGAGGACTCCTGATCTTAGGAATAAAAAATCACCATGGGTGCCAAGTGACAACAATGTACTATCTAGGGCACCCATGATAAGGTAGGTTCTACCACACAAGTTATGGTACTTCTAAGCAATGAGAAGGTTCTATACCATAACTTTGTGGGGTCAATCCTCAGGCCAAAATGGTAAAGGAAACTGATAAGTGCATAATGCAGGTGGAAAAACCTAACCTATATTCCAGTTTTGAGAACCAATACCTGTCAGAACAGACCAACCATAAAAATTTCCAAAGGATAAATCTTCCAAGTTCTAAATACATAAATAGGAACACTAGACAAGAAGGTAATACATCCCTCATATAAACTTCATATAAAATCTTGTGTTATAATATACAAAACTTCAAAATGCATACCTTATATATACAATATGGTACAGGGAATCATGCAACCTTGTGGCTTACACATAATAGTTATTCTAGACAAACCACTTGTAGGGATCAGGCCAAGGACTCCTTTGGTAGTCAAAACTCATGGATTCAAAGAGTTCCTCCTGTGAATGCAAATCAAGTTTTGAGAGATCATGAGGCCTACAAGGATCAAAAGAGGGAATTAAAGGGTCCCATGTCCCTATAGGAATAATCTCTCAATCAACTGTTGGGGCCAAGTCCCAAGAAGGAGAATAATAAGTCAAAGGATCCTTCTCAAAAGAGACTGAACATGGAGGATTCAATGCCACATAATTCACCGATGGCTGGGAGAGTCTACTTGAACACTTGGAACAAACCCAGGGGTATTCTGCAGTAAAGTCGAATTAGGGTGGTGATTATCATATGCAAGTTGATCAATAGTGACCATATTCCCTTTATGAGGAAAAAACATCACTCGAAGGAGTGAAGACACCACAACATTCATAACATAGACATAATCACACCCAAGTAGCGTATTAAAGTCTAAAGGGCTATCAACCACCATCATATCGAATACGATAGTCTTCCCACCAAAAGTAATAGGCAATTGATGAAGAACACGCATAGATTCACCAGGTCTTCTATCATAGGCTAACAACTGACTCTGAGATGTCAACAACTCTAGGGAACCCAAAGCTTTCCAAGTCAAAGAGGATATAATACTTGTAGAGGATCCTTCATCCACCATACATCAATAGACATTTGTGGAATTAACTCTGACCTTTATTTGGAAAGGTGTAGCGGAAGGAACATGAGGCTCGACAAGACTATCCCAATCAAAGGAAACACTCCTAGAACTTAGAGGGGGAACATCCGAAGAAACCGGAATGCCCCCTATATTAGAAGACTCTGTACTAGAGATCAAACAGACTCTTTTGTTAGGCACTTCACCCCCAAAAAAAGGAGTGTAATCAGCCAGTGATTGCACTGGCCCCACCACATTATCAACCAATGGTTGATGGGATTGATGAGAAACCATATCAGATCCAGGAGTAGAAGGACTTTCAAACTCGAACCATATCCTTTGTACCTCTAGAATACCAGGGCATAAATGAGTAAGATGGTCTCCCTTGCATATCTTACAAGGGAACTTAGGTTTAAAACTTCTATGTCCAGGTTTCTTATCAATCTCCATTCTGCCAACATGACTAGCAGTGGTTTGCAGAGAGTCCTGAACATGACTTACTGAGGTCAGTGACTCTTTGCTAGTATGACTTGCAGTGACTAGACTTATGCCCCCAGCATGACTTGCAGCGGCTGAAGGTTTATCTCCAACATGAATAGCAGAGGTTGATGATGAACTTCTAGTATGACTTGCAGTGACTAGACTTATGCCCCCAGCATGACTTGTAGCGAATGAAGGTTCATCTCCAACATGACTAGCAGAGGTTGATGATGAACTGCTAGTATGACTTGCAGTGACTAGACTTGTGCCCCCAGCATGACTTGCAGTGGCTAAATGCTCATCTCCAACATGACTAATAGAGGTTGAAGATGAATGGATAGAATTATTCTTTTTCTTCATCTTCCTCTTTCTCCTCTTTTTAGATTTCTTATTACAAGAAGGAGGAGAAAGAGGAATCCCAAATTTCTCTTTGAAAGAATATGAAAAATTAGGATCCATGTGATGCCTCTGAAATAAAGCATTCAACTAAGAATCTTCAAGAGCATTCAAAATATTTGAAGTGGACCACAGCCAAACTGGTAGTCCAACATTCAATCCAGGAATATTCAAAGTGGCCATCAAGGGAGTACCAACATTTCCAAAGAAAGGAAAAGCACAAGGATTGCCTTTTGGGAGGGTACCTTCGTTGGTTTCCACAGGAATATGGACCATGTCTAACTGATTCGTAGACCCTTCCCTTACGAGAACATACAAATAACTTTTCAAGGAAGATAGACACACAATCAAGACATTTGCCCTTGAGGAGGCAACTCCACAACTTCCAAAAGAACGACCAAAATCCTTTCATGCTCAGTGGAGTGGCAAGTTAGTCAAAATGCAAAGTCCAAAAATGACTAGACAAAAATACCTAAAGCCAACTATATACAAGGAGCAAAGAGAACTCAACTACAAAGTCCCTAAAGATAAAATAAATCAAGCAACTTCCAAGTATTTCTACTCCTGGTGATGAGGACCAGACACCAAAATATAAGAAAGTGAAGTAGGGGCCTTCCGAAGATAGTCTGGGATAATGATAGTCCAGGCCTACCAGCGAAGGTATCAGAGGAAGTTACGCTGACCTCCAAACAACATCTTGTGCTGGTGCAAGCCCCCAAGCTTTGCAAGGATGCCCTCTAGAAGTACTGCTGAGAGTGATACAACGTCGACCTCAGGTGCCACAGGATTCTCCTTCATAGCCACCTATGTAGATCCCTAAGATAAGCAACTAAGGTTACCAACTCATGGCAGAAGCTAGGCAAAACAGTCTTGAGGTAAGATCCGACAAGTAGGAGAGGGGGTATCTCTCTTCTTATCTTCAAAAACCCTCGTTCTTAACTCCCAGATCCGGAGCTTTCCTGGTCTCCCTAATGCTATTGGATTTAGACTCTTTATTTAGACTTCTATGTTTGATATTTTAGAGTGACCTTGGAGAGTTTACTTTCCTCTCACTTTATCTAAGTCCCTAAATAACCTAAAACTTGTTGGTGTACTTAATGACAATAAAAAAGTTCTAGTTTATTTTAATTAGCACTTGATTTTAAAGGCTATTCTTTTTAAACTCCACGGGGGTAGGCAAGTTGGTAATCACATTGCGGTGAAGTTCATTAGAAAGGCAGGCTCTGTATTGAAGGTCATGAGTTCAATTCCCCCGGACTAACCCGGTGCTATGGAGAGGGGCAGGCATAGCTCCCAGTGGTTATAGAGGTAGCACTCAGAATCGACCCCGTGTAATGTGAGTCGCGAGGCTGCCCCTATTGCCAATTCCACAGTATACAAAGAAAAAAAAGTTGTTCTTCTTAAGTCAAGGGTATGGGAGTGAAACTAATGATCTATGTATGACTCAACCAAAATCAAAGAAAAATTAACTACATGAATGAAATCATTTTTCTTTCGATGAAAAGAAACTTCTACTTGTGTTCTAAGAAACACCTAGAAAGCAAAAACCTTTGTCCTTTTCTTTTCTTGAAACATACTTCACACACACAAAAGCTAGAATGCTTTAACAATGCAAAATTATCCTAATGCAAGGTGTAATGAAGATGCAAAAAACTTAACATTACTCTAAAGCAAAGAATGAAAGCAAATTGTTTATCGCTTCTAATTAGCCACCTTAGATGTTCAGATAGAATATAAGTTCCTATTGCAAATTTTCGTCCAAACACTAAAATAAAATCTTAAGACAAACAAAATGCACTCTCACTCACAAAAAGTAACCAAATCAAAACAAGGAAAAAGAAAGAAAAAACCAAGTTTTCAAGAAGTTTTCTTCAAAAGAAAAAACCAAAAAAACAACTTTTCAAAAGTGCTCCAAATACTGTTGAAAACTTTGAGATCGAAAAATAGGCAACAAAAGCACTTTGCAAGTTATCAACTCAAGATGGGCGAAAACTCAACAAAATAGGTGTTTCAAGATGCTCTTAATGACCAAAAAGTAGCAAAAATAGCTTGGTGACAATGATCAAAATACCAAGAAAGACAACTTTCAAAATCGTCACTCAACAACTTTCAAAAAGCGAGAAAAGCAAATGGCCACAAGATGCAGTTTTGACACAAAGCAAGAAGATTACAAAGATAAAGTTTGTCACAACGATTGAAAGCAATCTTTCTGCTCTAGAAGACTAGAACAGCCAAGATTCTCATAAAGAAATCTCGTGTGCTCAAACACAAATGATGACACTTGCAACAAAACAAAACAAGACCAAAACTTTCCACAGCAGGAGAGAATTCGAAACTGGAAACCTGCTACAAAACCAAAGACTGACAACCAAACTTGACTGCTCAGGAAACACTCAGACCAGAAAACAAATCTTCAGAAACAAAAAGACTTGACAAAATCTTGGAAAATTAGGGTATACGCGACTATGTCAATACACAGTTGCATGTATACGCGACTCAGCCCGAAGAAAACTGCGTATACGCGGGTTCATATGGGGAAACTTGCGTACATACGCTACTATAACCTAACAAAACTACGTATATAACAATTCACAAGAAAAAGAAAAAAAAGAGGTCTAAAGAAACTGCTCAGACTTGAAGTCTAAGTTCCTACAGGAACAGACAAATCAATTACAGCAAGAACACTAGTGGCTGAGCCCTAATTGGCTTAAAATAACCCAAACTAGGAACAACAATATTGTTGTCCCTAGTGGAGTCGCCAATTTTATTAAGGGACAAAGTCCCCTAGAGTTTTTGGTCAACACCCTAGCAGAGCGAGGGTTTTCTATAGTTAAAAACAAGCATTTCACACATCCATGATACTTAAATAAGCAAATTACGCAAAGAGAGGTGCACCTGGGGGTCCTTCATTTGGGTAGATCCGGCCAAGGTCCAAACCTTCTTGGAGTTCCTCTCGATCCTTGAACCTGAAAAACAACCAATTCAAAGGAGCATAGAAATATATGGACAAAGTATCATATAGAAATCAACTTCATAACTTATTGAAAGGTGGTTAGTTATACATGGAAATAACTATTCATATGCAAACCATAACAACAACATCATAGCATGAAGAATATTGATTTTGGGAATAAGACATATGTTTCTTTATTGCAGATAACTAAAACAAAGCAAGGAATGATATCACCTGAATCTTCCTCTTGCAGGCTCCAAGCAGAACTTTCCTCTGGATCCGTCCAATCCCAAGTCTGCAAAAGGCTCCTTCCATGACTCACACAAAGATATCTCAACTAGTGAAATAACATCATAACTCAAGGAAACAAGGGTTTCCTGCAGTGGGGGAAGTGCTAGAAGCAGCGGGATCTTCAGACCTGATTAGGGATAATCTCAGCAGAGTAATTATCTCTATTCTCTCCTCCCTTTGGCCTTCCCATTGAAGCCTTTTTATACTTCTCCCAAAGTAGTTTTTTAGTGGGAATTCATTGGGAATAGTTAGGCCATGGACACTAATAGGTAATCAACAAGTAAAACCCGTGATCTCCACTCAAAATTAAGGAGATTTAATTTTTTTAAGTGTTTTAAGACATATATGCAGGTTGGGTATACACATACCCGCATACACACGCATTTAGCTCAGGGCAATGTCGTGTATAGGGAGTAAAACATTGTTTTTTAAGTATTTGGACTAGGTCTAGAAGGAGGGGTTGCCTTAGGCCATAAATGCAGCATCCCAAATGTCAAGGGTGAGATTTCGAGCTATAACAATGCACCTACAATCTTATCGAGAAATAGCAGGCGCATCCAATATTGTTGACAGATTAATTGGGGCCCTATCCCAAAGACATCACAGAAGTAGCTGCCAATACCCTACGTATCTAATGAATGGCCCATCTTATGATGCTACACCACCATTGCAAAATACTGAGTATTATAATGGTCAACCCACACTTATGCAGAATATAGGAAACATGGTTAACCAGAACTAGCCCCCCCAAGGAGGCTTGTCTCATCCCCCATAGGGAAATCAATACTCCTCCTGGAGTATTTATAAAGCATATGTTCCCCCAAACCAGTACGTTAACCAGGGCCAAGAGAACCAATATTCTCCTTTCCCAACACCGTAATAGAATATCCCACTAAAGAAAAACAATGCACAAGTAAATCTAGTGCAACCATCTTTTGCTCATCGCATCAATCAAAAGAACAACCAAATTCAGTTGATTCTTCTAATGGTGCTAGGAAAAAACCAAAAAATAAGCCAAAGGGAGAGCTCGAGTGGGGAGGCAGCAACCCCCAAGGGCACCGGGAAGGGACAACCCCAACCGGAACCAAAACTAGGGTACGACTAATAACAACTTGCAGAAACAAGGCAAGAACACTAGTCTCTGGACTAATCATGCATGCACCATCTACAGGGAGTATGACCATTATACCCATCACCGTCCCCAGCTTCCCAATTTAACAAGGATACAAGACAGTAGGGGGTAAAGTGTCCAACTAACTGTAGTCATGGAGGAACCCTTTCCCCATCAGGGAATTGTTAACACCCAGCAACAAACTTCCCAAGCTCACCCATCTGCAAGGAACCTAAACAATACTCCTAACCATTATATCTTCATGATAGGAGAGGACATCCTCTTGCAAACAAGGAATTGCACTGATGAGGCTCCCTCAATTCCCAACCCATCCACCTCAGCTAAGGCTATACCTACTAGATCATTAACCATTACATGACCTCCCATAGATGTCATGCCCAAAATGGTTAAAGGACCTTTACAGTGTGCATGGCACAATTCAAGAGTTTCCCATAGTTACAGCATAGTCGATGACTTGGCTCATTCACCATCATCTATGTCATCACTTGAAGTCCTGCAGACATGCCCAACCCAATAGAAAGCCATACTTTTGGCTTTAGGTGCAATCGACCCATCTAATTCCCACCTTATGGTCTTTGACTTGAACAAAGTTACTCCTCAGCTACCCTCAGCCATCAATTTCCAAATCCCTCTCTCAATCTAGAATATCAATAGCCATCGTTGCATCATCGACGAAGGAGCTTCCACATGCATCATGTCCAAATTTGTTTGGAAAAAATTAGGATCCCCTAAACTTAAGCCTTCTGACATAATGATCAAAGCGTACGATGGGCACCCTTCTACCCTTGTTAGTTTATACCATAGCGTTCCAGTTAAGTTGGCAGGAAAAATTGTGTTAATAGACATTGAAGTACCCAATGCCCAGTTGAATTACAACATCCTCCTAGGTCGAAGCTATATGTATGAAATGCTCGTAGTTGCCTCATCGGTGTTTAGAATCATGATGTTACCCCATGAGGGGAAGGTCATTACCATTAATCAACTCACATACTATGAGAAGACAACTTCACCCACACCAAATGGCGTGTTCCCCTTAGTATCCCAAGAAGTGGTCACTACTTACACTTAGCTCAAACCAGGCTAGTTTAAGACATCAAGTCTCCTAGGAACATTTCCAGGAGATCCCCCGGTAATACAAGAGCTTGTCCCAGATACCGGAGAACTAGCATGCATGATTACTTCATCAAACACTGCCCAAGCACCGAAATCAATTCCAGACACCTCAACATCTGCAATTGAAGAAGTCAATTCTTTACCTCCCACAACCACAAAAATCCCTTTCTTATGCCCCCCACCTAGGTTTCTCTCACACCAATCCATGGTAACCCTCACCTTACCAGATATGACTCTCACAATACCAGTTTGGTACCTAATCCCCATGACTGTGTCAGCTAAGTCAGGACACATGCAGGAAGGGAGATTCCCTGTACCTCCATTGTAGAGGAGCACCCCTACTCAAAACCATCTGACACCTACCATAATTGGAACCACCAGAAAAGAAAAACAAAACGGTAAAAAAGGAGAATCTTCCAACTCCTCCAAACCCATACAACCCTACGCATCATGTGATGAATTCATGCACCCAAATCATATATGCCCTGAAATAGACAAATTAAAAACAATAATGAATGCCTCCAACAAATTGGTAACCTCAACTCCACCAAAAGGAGTGAAAGTCGTATCGTTACGTACCAAGGAAGTACACACCAACCATGCGTGTGTCATATGCGATAAATATGGACACTACACTCACCATTGTCCAAATATCCCTAAACTCCAAAAGATACTAAAAGGTCTCATCCAAACCACTAACAATGAGTCCATAGTGCCAATCCTATCTCCATAGAACAAAAAATGCCAAAACATCTTCTACATATAGAAAGAGGCATCATCCAGCTCTGCACCTGTCTACAAAACACGAGGATGGAATAAGCCATATTTTCACCCCTCCACTTTACCATGTGCTATATGTGATGACCCTACCCATCCGGTAGACTGGTGCCCAGAATTTGGACATGCTACCAAGTCCAACCCAACACCCTGGAGGACCCAAGAAAGAGGTCTAGGCATTAATACCATGTATGCACTATATGCAGGGAGAACCATCATAAAATAAGGTTCCCTCACCTTCCTTAATTCTGCAAAACAATGAATTTAATATGTAACTTTGTAAAGGAAAATCCCTATCTACTGGAATCAGATACAGAATCCATAGAACCCACCCCCCACCTAGCGAAGAAGGACCCCTAAATATCCTATGTGTATTTGAGGAGAAAAAACAGCTACACCCCCACCACTTGACCTCCCATCACCATCACTGGGCTAGACCAAGCCAAAAGAAATAAAAACACCTGGCAAAGAAAGTCGCCCATTACATGTGCATTATTAGAAAAACCCAGTCATTTGATCAATAAATGTCATGAACTAAGTAGATTCAATGATATTTTCCACTTAGTAGCCCATATCCCCTATAATCACCTCTCAAACCAAGAAAACATTACACGATGTTATTATCTCATATGCTTTCAATTCCACCACACAAGTAATTGTCAGTACCTTACACAGTTTTGCGCAGCAAGAGTGGCACTAAAACAAAACCACGCAATCACAAAATCTTGCTCCAGAGATGGATACCTCCACAAGATATCCTCTCTCACAATAACCATACCTTGCCTTATATATGGATACCTCCACAATATTTCCAGCCACACAATGACAAAGAGGCATCAACATCCCATGCCATGAGTAGTCATCGTCTCTCATACAATCTATTCGGTTAGCACTGAACCAGTTCAGAGAGACCATGTGCATGGCACGACAGAAATTTGAAACCCTTTTGAAGGGCCCATACATCATCAAACATTTCCTCCACAAGGGGGCATACATATTATCAGAGCCCGATGGGACTTTCCTAAAAAAACCCTATCAATGGTCTTTACCTCAAAAACTTTCACCCATAAAAAGTTTGAGTAAGCATGTATGTACAGTGACTTATTGTTTATGATGATCATATCACCATAGATGTGTTCTAAAAATCACTCTCTCCTCTCATGTAAACAGATGGATCTTCCGCCATCTTATCACCGCAGGTTCGTTGACAGTGCATCTCGATAGTCGCAAAATCTCGCTACCACAGCATGGGCCATATACTCTCCTAACTGAGCACCTTGTCTCTTCAATGGGCTATGTATCGCGTCAGCCACCAAAAATCAAGCAGAATATGATGTCGCCATAGGCCTCCTGGCCGTTTCCCACCACCTAGGCATCTGTCACTTCCATGTATTCCTTGATTCCTAGCTCGTAGTATCACAGTTAAATAGGGTGTTCCAAGCCCGTGATTCATGGATTTTTCACAAGTATATGCATGCACAAATGTCAGCTAGACATTTTGATCAAATCAAATTTACACATATACCCAGATATCAAATTCATATCATTGATTGCATCACTAATCAAATCCTAGACTGGCATGCATCACACATATATAACCATCAAGATATATAAAAACAACAAACATAAGATACATCTATAAACACAAATGCAGAAATACACCAAGAAGTATTGACGTACATATCACATCTTGAGAGCCGCCAAAAAATGCCTCATATATACATCAAAACTATATATATATGTACAAATATCACTGGCCCATGACTAGGAAGGATAAGTCATCACAAAATACAAGGGATCATCCTCATAAAAGGGTGCTAGCCCTAGTACATACATCATCTCAACCCAAAACAGAAATACATAACCAACCTCCCTAAGGCCCTAGTGGCGCCATTTGTGCATTAGGAGCCAAAATGGGACCAATTGTAGTTGTCACCATAGCAATACGATGCAAATTCATCTAATGCTCCCACTCTTGGGAAATCATCATCTCAGCCACAACCTCTAGAAGGTGTGCACATCCCTCAAGGGGCACAACTCCAATCAAGGTCTCCACCCATCTCTAGGAGTCACGCTACCGTTATAACCCTTACTCTGCAGCATCTCATCGTGCCTTAGCCTCCTAAGCTTACAGGACTACTCTATCTATAACCATAGCCCCCTCTCCATAGGGCCCACCAATCTCCATCTGACATCGTTGTCCCAGTCACTCTCAAGGAGCCATCAGTGACCTCATTACTCGGGGTCTCTGAGGAATAGGTTCGTCCCCCGCAACTCCCATGTGCCTTGGATCATGGCCAACCAAGATGGCCAGTGGATGCCTTTGTGGCCCCGCATCTGAAAGTAAACAAAGAATAGTGTCAATATAATTTTAAATCATGAATACATGAAAACACACATATGTATACAAATGCAAAATTAACAATCATATACCTGGTCACCCCTAGGCAGCACCTGGAGGAAGCCCCATCTCCAGATCTCCTCAGAAGTCAACCCCATGGTACGGGTAGTCTAGTATCAATTGGGGGTTTGACTCAAACCAATTTTGTACCACATCAGTCAAATACCGACCACCTCTCCTCCACACTCCCGAGGCATTACCAGTCCCCAACGGCGCATTGAAATCTTCTGAGGAGGTCCCATCAGTCGTGCAAGAACAAGGCAAAGCATAACCACCATCTCATAGAGTATGTTGCAAAGCACACTCTCATAACCAAAACTACTCAGTTACAATCATTGAATCAGGGAAATCTGCGACACTATCCCCTGCCACACGAGTCCGGCCCAGTTAAAAAATGCCCCCATCTGAGCTGAGGTCTACGGCCCCGAGCATCGGTTAAGGGACATTGACCCCACAAGTCTAACAATCATAGCCAACATTGTTCACTCGGCTATATCCTCCACTACTATGATCTTCATGTAGTTATCTGAGATAGGGTCTAGACCGTAGAGCTTCTCAACTCAAAGCCTCATGCCAACATCACCTCCTGGAAGGGGATAAGGAAGCACCACCCCTCATAGCATCAAACTGGTAACAAAATATATGTCAACCTCAGCTAGTATCGGGAGGTTTGTATGGCAAATAACCATCAATTGGTGATCTACATCACAACAACTAACTAGATATCACATGAACCTATCCTATGACCTCATCAATGGGTTCTAAAGAAACTTTAGTAACCCCCACCGCATGAGCTATTGCCTCACACCAGTATCCTGTGTCACAGCATTCCATAGAGGAGTCCAATCTCACTCTCTCCAGACCATCCTGCCACCAAGAATGCCACAAGTCAAAAAGGAGAACGCCTCAGGTCCTCAAAAAACCAGAATGGGGGCAAAAAACCAATTTTACCCCACTACGTGCATGTTTCCTAAACAGGCGCACGACGCGTGTATCTGTATCCCATAAAGGTGCACGCCCGATGCACATTCTCTTTAGAAAGTCGCGAAAACCCTCTACAGGGCTTGTCATGTAAACCCTTAACTCAAACGCGTGTAACACGCGTCTAAATAGTCTCTATACACAGGTTCTTTGCACATAAATCTATTTATGCACGAAGACCGTGCGACTCAATCAGAGTCGCTTGCATGGTCCTCAAATTGACCCTAGATAGGCATACAGGGGACCCCTGTACGGCTTACCTAATCTACCAAGCTGAAAATCACAAAGGTATTGACTCAAGATCCTACCTATCTCTGATGATGTGAATCCCGAGTACACAGTCTGATCGCAATGGCAAGAAATGCTCCAGTGAAGCTCTTTGACCTCCACGGCTCAACAATGCATACGATTGATATTTAGGCCCCACGGCCCTATTTATCACCCTTTTTTCCATGTTTAGGGGAACATTATAGAAGACTAGGAACTCCATTGACAAAAATGAAAGATAAGCAAGGTTTAGTCCCATAGCATCTTCATCATGGAACCCTCCATTCCCATAAACACCAAAAGTCATTTTTTAGACCTACCAGATATGTCAAGTACTTCTTCAACTCTCTAAGTCCATAACATTCATTACATATTTATATCTTGAACGATTCTTTCACTTTAGTTTTTTGTTGTATCCATTACAGGAATATCACACATGGTCAGCTTCAACCATTACCTCGATAAGAAAAAAATACCAGGTATCAATCTCCACTCAACATGATAGGCTTCCCCCTAAAAAATATTTTCATATCCTGACATCATTTCTCCAAAATGTGCCATAAGGTCCAACATCTTGACCATGTTTATCACAATCTCACACTTGTACATGATAAGAATTCACGTCAGTCAATAAACCCCACCCCCCATGGCTCCCTTCATCATTGTCGATCCTTCTTCACACAAAGGAGCCATGACCACTCACTTCGACCTGAGAACCATATTACATACATATTTGAAAGTTTAGCCTCATTATGCTACATTCATTTACATATTCACCCCATTCTCTCGGCACCCCACACAAATACTTACGAATTCACCTCCGCATCCTATATTTTGCCTATCATTCATCTACATCACATAGCCCATATGTACCACCTCACCCACCCACCCGACACGGAGACCAAACAATGGTTCCCCCACTCTCAGCAGATACATTACACCTTCGCACAGGTTACTAGCATCGTGGGGTACCTACGTTCGTGGTATTACATCCAAACCAAACCTTATTCTTTTGGCAAGTGTACAAAGATTTTTTCAAAAAAAGGAAATCTCTCCCATCCAGATTTGATTTTTACGACCAAGGCCCTCACACTCCTATAGTCTCTAATCACCTTTGATCACAAATCATCAACAAACCACTCCCATTTTTCACGTCCATCAAAAATCACTTACACCCATCCTGGAAAATCCTACCGACTCCAAGATCATCAGAAAGCATGTTTTGATCGTCGATGTTTCCATCTCAAGGTCTGACCTTAAAATATCTATCTGTATCCTCCAATATTTATATCCCTCACTATCATGACTATCTAACCCAAGTTATTACAATATGTTCATATCTGTTTCCCGACTCACCACATCGGGCAAATGGCACCACTTTCTTGTTGACTCAACAAATGTATTCTAGGAAAGAGGTAGTACCTTGGATACTCCCTCCCTTAATAGGGATATCCTCGGGTGGCACATTGGGTACCATTATTTCCCTGTGATTTCATTGGTTCCCTTGACATTTTACAATTTTACATCAACTCAAAACATTCATGTCGAGGTGGTGTCCTACTTACTGTTGCAGCTTGTTCACATAGTTGAAGACCCCCACTTCACTAAGCACCTCATTTAACAGTGCTTCTTATATTATGAGGTGGGGTGGTATGTGCAACCCAATATCTATGCATACCATAGCACCCATCCAAAGTGCTTCACCAACACATGCATAGGAAAATAATATTTCTCCTATTTGACCAGAAAGCACCCCTGAGGGTGTCAGAAATGTTCATCATCAGCCATCAGTAGGTCAACAACCAAAAATTTGACTGGACACAAATAATTTGTTGTCCAATTGTAATCAGTTCCAATTATCCATCATAACAATCATGGGGCATGCCTGCCTCATATGGAACACACCATTATTGAAGTTTTTCCACCAGGGCATGAGTATCATTTATACTCAATCAAGGATTTTTCTCTACTCATCTCCGGAACAAGCTATAGTATCTCTCGAAAATATAATCAGACTCTCCAAATAAATTGAAAACATTATGTATTTCGGCTATATGTATGCTTCTTACCTCATACATCACGGGGCAACTATTAACACTAAAAAATCGTACACCTGCTAGTATAATACATAAGACATTAAAAGTGTCTAGCAGAGTGCACAAGTGGACATTTTTCCATCCGAATACATTATAAAGATTCAAAAATTCAAAGGTTCTCCTAAGGTCCAAAGTTTATAAATGAAATCAATTAAGGCCGCGTGTATATTTCTTTGATAAACTTACACACGCAGCATATCATCAAAAAAGGCGCGCAGTTGCAGAAAAGGTTACTTAGCAATCTAGAACCACTCCACACACTTGGAGTTGATTTCTTGATACGAGGTCGACCTAGTAAAGTCAAATTCAAGTTGCCTTGGAGAAGTGCAGCCCTCAATGGAATCCTCTTGTCCTACTCATGTTTCTTTATCATACATGTACCAAGAGAGGGAAAATGGATTCAAAAAACTCTATATAAATAGGTCATGCGAGACCCAAAAGAAGAGACATTGTTATGCTGGCCAAATTGCTTGTAAGAAAACCACCATTTCATTGTTGAACCAAGGCATTGAAGAGCACTAGCATGTTGGCCAAATTTCTTCTAAGAAATCTAACATCTTAGTGAGTGAAGATCAATCCACCCTTTGGAGAGTCTTCACACTTTTTTGAGAGAGAGGAGAACTTGCAAAGAGATTGAGGAAAAGAAACATCCTTGCTGAGGATTTTTGAGCTCCCTATCTCAAGGAATTCCCTTCAAGTGTTCTAGTACTCTCATTGTATTCAACCTCTACCACCAACAATCAATAATGGGAGATTTTTCCATATATTATTGATGTGTTTTCTCCATTTGAGAATTGTTATTTTCATGCACCTCTTTGTTTAAGTTTATTTTTTTATATTCATTGTATCCATTATTTACAATGTTGTGTTTATTTAAGTCAGTCCACTAACAACACCAATTTTGATTTTGATCCTTTGTAGGTAACAATCCACTACTAAGGGGGTGGTTTTTGGTACACTTGTGCTCCAAAAACACTACAACAAGTTCATTATAACATCAGGTTTGGAATTACTCATGTAGAGTGTGGCCTTTTCAAATTCACCATGTATCAAAGATATTGATTGAAACGATGGTGAACCAAGACTAGTTTGCATATTATGTTAGATGGACCAGAATTATGGTTACTAGTTAATGCTAATGATGTACCATGTGTTTAGAGTATCGACAAGGATTGTGGAGAGGATACACCAAAGGTCAGAGGTACCAACCAGAATTATGGTATCTTGTTGATATTTTGATTTACCATAGGTCAAAGTTGCTTAACAGGATTATGGTAATTATATGATGTTGATGCTAATGATAAATTGTTATAACCTTTTCTTAGAGAAATTTCTCAACAAGAGAAAATCTATAGACTCATTATAAATACCTCCATAGCTAAGAAGGAGATTTGAATTTTGTGGCTATGGTCGGTCTTCATAATAAATATTTTTAGCCCTTGGTGCATGCGTAATGATAAATATAAGGCATGTTGCAATGATAAATATAAGGTGTGTTCTTCATGTCCTTGTCAAAAGAGAAAATGTAGGGCATGTTCTTCATGTCCTTGTCAAAAGAGAAAATATAAGGCATGTTATCCATGTCCTTTCTAAAAAAAAAAACAAATTTTAATATTTGAATTGTTTTCTCAAAACAAGCTAAGCCATCCCTCCTCCTAGTCAAATCTATCCCAGTCAAAGAGGACCCCATTCATCTAGAATAAATATATATAAGGGCCCACTCTACGTCCTCTCCTTAACACAATTTGGATCACAAAAGGAAAGATATATTCTAGGCATCAAAGGAAAGGAGGCAAGAAAGATGAAGAAGTATCTCTCTCTCTCTCTCACTCTCTCTCTCTCTCTCACACACACATATCTGACCTCACACATGTGTATATATATTTATGTTGCGACCTCGCATGTGTGATAGAAGGGTTGAATTTTCCAAGAAATAGGAGTGTAGTAGGACTGAGATTCTTGGGTGCAAAAGTAGGCCCAATTTATACCCTAGAAAACTATATTAGGTTGAGGTTCTTGAGTGGCTATTTGACTTGACTAGGAGGAAATTGGACCAAGTTTGACCAAGTCTACTTTCTTGTTCAGTTTGACCTTATGATTGACTAGAATATCTAAGGGTGTCTCTTATTGAATTGAAGAAATTCTCTATGGAAAAGGTTGTTGGGTTCCCCCCTATGGGTTTTCCTAGGGTAAATGTTTGTGTTCTTATTTGGTTGTCCCTTTATGATCATACTTCCATTTAGTTTATATTGTTGAGATCTTTTTTGTAATTTATTTATGATGAATATGAATGTAATAAAAGAGTAAATAATGAAATCGTAAGAATTAATTATCAGTTTTAGAAGATCTTATGAAAAATCAACAAGATATTGTGCCATATGGAAGCAAGGAGAAGTGAGGGAGGATATCATTGGGAATGCCTTAAGAGTAGAATTTTTTTTCAAAATATTAGGAAAATCCATCTATAGGTATAGGAAATGTTGTAGAAGTCACAAGTAAAATATAATGGCATGCATGATAAACATAGATAAATAAAGCCATTTAAGGTGGGAGACATAGTATAATTAAGGTGGAGTAAGGAGAGGCTATAAGGTCCTAGTAAAAGAATCAAGGATTTGTGTTATGGTACCTTTAAGATTGGAAATAATGCCTATAAACTCAGTATTTCCCCATACATGCACATTTACATAATGGTTAATGTAGAGAATCTAAAATTCTATGAGTCTTGCATGCTAGATCAAGAAGAGGAGCATACATATTTAGCACCATATTCTCAAGAAGAGTTGAAAAATTATATGATTTTGTAGAGGAGGTACACAACTAGAAAATTCTTGGGTTGAAAGGAGAGCTTGCAACCAAGGCTAAATGGTACTCTAGGGACAAGATAGAGGAAAATTTTCCTCACCTTAGTCAATAAAATATTTTGAAGACCAAAATCCTCCAAAAATGGTGACGTATGATCCAAATTGGATCAATATATTTTTTTTCATCCATATCGATCTTTTAAAGAGGAAAATTTGGTGGAATGAGCATGCAAGTTCATTTTTATTGGTGGTCTCATTTTGGAAAACTTTATGTGAAAAAAAAGTAGGATCCATTTTGAGGAAGTAAATGAGCACACCTTTTCACCCCATGATCTAGGGGATCAAAATATGCCCAAAACTAAAAGTGATCTAAACCATCTGAAAACAGTGACAAAACGTATATCTCATGATTCCAAAGACACTTGAATTGCCTCAATCCGACATTGTATGTGAAAGTTATCACATTCTGAAGTTTTTGGCAAACAACTAAAAAGTCAACTTGCAAGGTTCACTGGGCTACTGACTAGGCAAGTCGTATAGGTGACATGGAACTAAAGTCAACAACTGACTGGGTGGTACATTGTGTAGTAGAGACTACTCTTTTGTTGCCATGTAGCTGTTCATACAGGACTGGGTAGCATATTTTGATTGGTCGATTTGGTTTTGAAGTGGGCCAATTAGGAGGCGCCATGTGGCCCTCAGGGCCCATGCAAAATTTGTTTGGTCAGTCAACCAACTTAGTGGGTTTCAACCCCATGAATTCTAGCTAGCCAACACAGTGACTTACCACCATACCACCGCACTAGTTCTTGTTATGTTATGGGCATCAAACATATTTAACATATAATAGTTATATAGTTTGTGGGGGAGTTGGGTTGGCGAGCTCACCCGACCATTTCTAGCCCCAGTTACATGGCACACCATATGACTACGGTGGTAGCGGAGTGGGTTAGGGTGGGTGGTTAGCCTAATCCCTAGTCTCGTGTAACCCACAAGACCAACACCAGAGTCGGCAATGAAGGGAGCTGGAGTGAGGTCCCTCCCATGGCCTTATGAATCTCCAAGTGACCATGGGAGCACCTGTGGGAGTTTTCAAATTTTTAAAAGGGGTAGGAAGTTTGGCCTGACCTCGAGTCATATTAACAACCCATACAACCAACACTAAACCGGAGGATGCGGAACCAGAGGGGCAGGTGCATGGCATGACCATTGGACACATGGTGTAACACATGCTCAAGAGCGAGGCTAGAAAATCGGCACTAAGGGGTCAATGTTGTGATTAAAAAGGCAAAAAAACACACTTTTTTCGATGGAATTTCTGCCACTCATACAGTAATTTGTCGCCTGGAAGTTCTTTCAAAGGCAAATTTGGTTGCTTGGTTATCTATTTTTTCCAATTTGTAGAACATATAGCAGATAAATGTTCTAGGAGGGAGTACGAGGACCTGTTGCCACATTCAGTGAGAGAGCCCTTTTCTTTTGGCAATCATTTCTTTTTAAAATTGATTCAACTTGTGAGTGATATTTTCTGAAGGAGAAACAATGCCACTCTAGAAGGAGGTTTACTCTATGAGCCAAATATTTGTAATGTACTCTTTTTGTTGTTGAGATCAATAAAGCGGCCTAGCTATTAGAGCGGGGCTTAGATATGTAGCCCAGGAGGGGTGAATTCCATTATCACGTTGTTGTTCTCTTATTCATTTCTACCATGTTGGATAGCATATCATTTTGTTTCATATTTAAGTTTGTTTAAAATTAACTATACATGGTTGATCAAGTTATGAACTAAGTTAAATTTGGAAGACCTGAAATTTTCAAAACTTGCAACGTTTCAAAGGACGATTGATTTTTAGATCACTGGTATCATAGTAGGTTTTGGCTAGATTGCAAGCATGGGTGAAATTTTATAGCATGTAAGGCTCCTAAAACTGGAAGAGATGAATTATTCTCTCCAAGTGGAGAACATGGAACTATGAAGATTGCTCAAAGCATTAGAGGATAAGAATAAATTGTGCCTAATGTTACAGAATGTCATTGTAGAGAAAACTAGGGAACACTCATCTACTGAAGTCTCCCCCAAGACTCGACAAATTTGTGGTCATGGGATGACTTATGTTTGTACCCTTTGTTAGATGAAGAACACTACTTATATGTTAAATCATAAGAGTGGTTTTCTTAAATATTCATCTACCACTTCATCTACAAAAGAGAAGAAGGAGGAGATGTCTAAGCATCAAAAAGAGAACCAAGAGTTGTAAGAAAAAAAATGGAGGTAAAAAATATTTCATGTTCAATTCATTCTCTTTACAATGATAATGCTTCTTGTGCATCATTTTAGAAGCATACCAAAGGTATTGGTATGAAATTGTTGACTAAACTAGGATACATTGGTAAGATTATTGGAATCCATAGTCATAAAATCATTAATCCTATTGAGGTGAGACTACAACCTCAGCATGAAGGATTGGGATATGCTCAAGAAGAAGTTGAAGAATGCTCCAAAACTACAAAGTGAAGGAATTCTTCAAATGTGAAATTCATGAAGAAAGAAATCCTACAAGTTGCAGTATCATATCATGATGATGAAGTTGATAGAAAAACATATCCAAAGAGATATGATCACTTCAAAGGAAGAACAATGTCAAGTTCTCCTCATCAATAAAGTTCCTCGCCCCTGACTCATAATCCAAAGGACAATAATAAAAGGTATAAATTTCATGATTATTCATAAGCTTCATATGACTATAAACAACATGATGATTTGAATAAAATTTTGTAGAATGTGTCTCCTTGCACTTTTTTTCATGCACCTAACTATTATGTAGCTAGGTGGAAAAAATTAAAGCATTAGTCAAGAAAATGAATATTTTGATTATAAGTGAGACCAGGAAGGAAGATTCTCTTCCAAGTTCAAAGACATTTTTGCCAAGAAATGCTCACAAAAAATTTTGTACTCATTGCAACAAAAGTGGGCATTGGATCAAAAAATGTTGGAAGTTGCATCCACATCTTCATCCAAAGAAGGACAAACAGGTATTCAAATCACCTGAGAAAGAGAAGCCATAATAATTTGCAAGGCATGCCATAATCATCCCCAAAATAGCTCCAAAAGAAAACGAAACGCAAAAAGAAAACTCTCTAGCCTGGTTGGGTAAGAAATGGTTGGACAATTTGTCTAGTTAAATACTACATTTATTTTGTATTCCACATGTTACATATCCCCAATAGTTGGGTATTTTGTAAAAGTGACGTTGTCAATAAATGACTTATATGAAACATTGTTTTCTTTAGCATTTGATGTTATTATGACTTGTTGATGGGTCAATTGTATGGAAATTTGAGTGTCAAATTTATTACGTATTGTAAAAATATGCATCTCCTTCATGGATCTTGTGGTAAGCATCCTAAACTTTGTGATGAGAATTTGCATTACATCCAGCATGATACAATCATGCTAAGCACTCATATATGTAATTAGTTCCATTTGAAGCTTGGTAAGTTTATTTTCTAAAGTCTCCTTTGTATTTTATCTTTGCTAAATATTTTGTAGTAGATGGACATAGTGATGTGGTCAAAGCCGACCATTTTATTGAACAAATTCAGCTAGTGCATCGAAGAGTAGAAGTGCAACTTGAGAAAATCAAATCAAAGTACAAAGCAAGGCATCACAAGCATCAAATTGATCATGATTTCCAAGTGTAAGATCAATCTTGGTTGTATAAAGTGGAAGATCAAGCTTGGTTGTATATCAGCAAGGAAAGAATTCAAGGTGAAGATTGTATGAGCCTCCAATGATTGATGATCATGAAGAGAATGTTTAGATTCCATCTATTGAATATTTTTCTCCTGAATATTTAGATGAGTTGCGGGAAGACTCAATCCTTGACAACTTAATCGAGACTTCACGTGGAGGCAATGTGGAATATCTTCGAATGATGCTCAAAGGTACCAATCCAAGTAAATCAAGGTGGATTGAGATCAGGAAAGAGAGGAATATTTACTCTCTACTTGTTGAGTAAAAACAAATTTTCTGTGGTCTAAAAGTTCCCAGTTAGGAGGTATCATCTTGGGGATCAAAATATGCTCCAAAATCAAAATGCTCTAAATTGTCCAAAACTGATGTGAAATTGTAGATCTCATCATTCAGATTCCAACAACGCTTGAATCATCTCAATCCAGCATTGTATGTGAAAGTTATCATGTTCTGAAGCTTTTGGTAAACAGCAAAAAAATCAACTACAGGGTTGAATTGGATGTTGACTGGGAACATTGTATAGGTGACATGGCACTAACATCAGCAGTTGACTGGGTGGTACATTGTGTAGTACGATCCAATCTCATGCTTCCACATGGTAGGTCATACATGGCTGGGTGGCAAATTTTGATTGGTCAAATTGGTTTTGAAGTGAGCCAATTAGGAGGCACCATGTGGCCTAATGGGAAGGCTCCATGTGGCCCTCGGGGCCCATGCAAAAATTTGTTTGGTTGACCGACCAACCTAGTAGGGTTTGAACCCATGACCTCTGGCTAGCCAACGCAACAAATTACCACCATAACACTACACTAGTTATTATTATGTTATGGGTGTCGAACATATTTAACATATAACCATTGTATGGTTTAGGGGAGGGGGAGCAGTGGTCGGGTCGATAGGCTTGCCCGACCAGCCCTATCCCTAGTCACATGGCATACCATATGACTACGAAGGTAGCAGAGTGTGGCAGGGTGGGTGGTTAGCCCAACCCCCGGTCCCATGAAACCCACAAGACCAATACCAAAGTTGATGGTGGAGGGAACTAGAGTGAGGTATGGCCCATAGCTATATGACTCTCCACATGACCACATCAGAGCACCGGTAGGAGATTTTAATTTTTTGAAAAGGAGCGGTAATTTTGGCCCGACCCTAGGTCATACTAATAACCCATATGACCAACACCAAACTGGAGGGCGCAGAACAGGAGTGTCAGGCGCATGGTCTGACCCCTGGACATATGGGACAATATGTTCCCTAGATCAGGGCTAGAAAATGAATGCTAAGGGGTTATTAAAATGATTGAAGAGGTGACAAAATGCACCTTTTTTGGCATAATTTCCATTGTTCCCACGCTGATTTGTCGCATGGTGGTTTTCTCAAAGGCGAATTTCATTTCCTAGTTAGCCATTGTTGCCAATTTCTAGAATAGATAGCAGATAAATGTTCTAAGAGGCTTAACTTGGTCCTTTTTCAATCTTGTTTAAGCCTAAGAAGAGCCTACGCAAGGGATTTTTGGTGTTCTGGACAGACTGACAATATTATTTTTGTGATTTGAGCATTGTATATTGGATCATTTGCAGAGAAAAGTCCTTATGTGTTGTAAACAGAGATTGTTTTAAGGCCATATGGTGAACTTGTTGAGCATGGAAAGAGCCTATACATGGGTTTTCAATCCTTCCAGATGCATCTACAACATCTATTTCTTCATTAAAGAAGAAATATTTCAATCTATTCTCAATATGTTTAGGGAGAAAGACCATTTCAACACTTCATTGTGAAGCAGTTGAATGTGTGCTTGCTTTTTTATCTCAGTATGAGTGCGAGGACCTATTGCCACATTCAGTGAGAGAGTCATTTTCTTTTGGCCATCATTTCTTTGTAAAAGGGAGTTGGCTTGTGAGTGATAGTTCTCTGAAGGAGAACATTTATTTGAAGGAGAAACGGTGACACTCTAGAAGGACGTTTACTCTATAAGCCAAAGATTTTTAGTGTAGTATTTTTGTTTTTGAGATCAATAAAGTGGCCTAGCCATGGAGAAAGGCCCGAAAATGTATCCTAGGAGGGGTGAACTCCGTTATCACTTGTTTTCCTCTTCTTCTTTTCTACCATGTTGGATTGCATATGATTTTGAAATTTTTAAAACTTGCAAAGTGTCAAAGGATGATAAATTTTCATATCAACCCAACCTTACCACGAACATAGATTCCAAATATACAACTCATACCTTTCCAATGACACAAGAATCACCTAAATTGAAGCTCATATGAGAAATTCATGCATCCAGAAAGATGACCTATTAAAATTGACCACCATATTTCAAGAGGATGTAATTTCAGCCCATGTTACACATGGAAAATGGGCTAGACATGTGATCATGGTGAATAAGACTCTAGGAGAGTCAATATTGGAACTCTGGTTAAGAGTTGAAGAATTCAAACTTAACTACTAGTAGTTTATCAAGTTATGTTATAACTAGGCACTAGGAGGAAAAGGTGCTCCATTCTATTCAAGTTTTATTTTTCCATAGATGAGTAAAGTAGTTAAGAGTGGATAGAGAGAGACAAAATAGAGAGGGTTTTTACACTATAGTAGTCCATGTGCCACATATCGCACTTCTTTGTACTTGCATCAATTTTTTATTCAAAGACAGAGAAAGCAAAACAACCTCACCTTTTAGCTTGGTTTTCTCCAATAATGGTTTTCCATATCATATTTTTTGTCATTATGGTTGTGAGTGATTTTTTTTTTTTTGTTCTCTATTTTATGTATTTTACATATTGCATGCATGAAAACAACAACTTAATAGTTGCAAAGTCTAGGAAAAATAACCCTCATAGTATAGATTTTGATTTTAGGTATAATGTTATCAAATATATTGTGACAAACTATTCAATGTAATATCCATGGTAGTTTATGGATCACCCAAAATTGGTACTTTTATTTTGATGAGATCTTTATTATTACCCTCATCATTCATTAACAAACTATAGGTTTCTAACGATTGGATAGTTGTTGAAGGTATAATCATGTGGATTGCACAAAAATGGCACTATGAATTTGCATGAATGAATAAAAACTCACTTTATAATGTTTTATTAATTTCTCCTAGGTTGTTGATTAATTGACATGGATAACCTTTGTCTTGGTGTAGTGATAACATTTTTTGGTAATCATCTATATAGTTTTGTCAGAATTTTATGTGTGATAATAATGGCAGGAATAGACCAAGTTGTGATCTACAACTTTCTCTTCCTTGTTCAACAAAGGCTTGCATGGTTTTACATTGATATTTGACAACCCTAACTTGGTCCTCTTGCATTTCCCTCTTGAATACCACCCCCTAGCTTGATCTTGACATTGAAATATGTAACTAGGTTCGGTCTTCATAGTGACGTGTAATCATGATTTTATGTCATTGATGAAAATAAGAAAAATAGTTTTTTAATGTTATGCTTGAGTCATGGGTTTCATGCTCAAGGAATTTTATTTTATAGATGAAGCTCCCATTGTGAGCTACTAGGCTTGGTCATCAAGTCTATTGAGTCAATGTCATATATTGAAGACCCATTTGGCCATGTTACATATGTAATTAAGTCATTGTAAATATTCTAAATATCCTCCAAGACCAAGTCCAACCACCTCCAACAAGTTGGCCTTCAATCAAGAAATCATCCTTTACTAAGGTCATGTCATCCTAGAGTCAATGGAAATTTGGCCTCAAGTCATGAAAAATAAGCCTATATAAGGAGGCGCTCAGCCTCTCTCATGGGAAAACTTCACACTTGACACTCAAAAACAAATAAGAGGAAAAGGTTCGAGATAAAGGAGGATTAAAGAAGGAAAGAAGATTAAACTTTTTGGGATCATTTTTGCACTACTTCTCTCCACATGTGTGAAGAGATCTAGGGTTTCAATCTACTGCAAAAAGGTTGAGTTGCAGTCACATCAGAGTGTCAAAAGATTTGTGTCAACAAGGTCTATTTTGAAGGTTGAATTCACTAGGAAATAAAGGGAGGCATAGCGAAGGAAAAGGAGGATAGATCTCTACATTATCTCATGTGACCTAGGGTTTCTGAAGCTAGGGCCAAAAATTTGCAGAAGTTGCAGGTAAACCGAATTGCAATAAGAATGGATGAAGTTGCAGTAAAAGTGTTTTTGAGGTCGAAATTGAATTCAGGGAAGACGTTGCTTTGACTTAAGGGCAAAGGTGACCTAGTCTTGGAGGAATATTGGTCAAGGGTCTTGGTCTTGGAATTCATCACTTGAATATTCTATAAGAATAAGAATTCGTTTGGGTTTTCCTCTCAAGTTGGAGAGGCTTTGGCCCTAGCTAATCGCCTACATTTTGTGTCCCTTGTCTCATGCTTATTTATGATTTGTTGGGAAAAATGCTTAGAGGGGGGATGAATCAATATTTTAAAAACTCACAATAATAATTTTCTTTTCTGAAATATGTATGTGACTTTACTGAACCCAACTTGTGTATGTATGTGACTATTGTAAAAGAAACTAGCGTATGATTAGTAAACTTGTAGACAACTAATTCTTTATCTATTAAACTTAAACAAGAATGTAAGAGATTTATCAAGCATTTGATAAGCAGTAAGTAGGTACAGTAAGAACAGAATAAAGTATCACGCATAAGCAACACACATGAACTCTAGGATTTAAAGTGGAAACCCAATGTGGGAAAATACCAATGTTGATGTCATCTCAGTCTTCAAACTTATTAATATGAAAAACATCTTACATTCTTGTACTGGTGTAGACTCATGCCAGTATGCAAGCACCCACCTATTGAAGCATATAACCTTCACACATTCTCAATCTCTTATTGGAAGGGAGCTCCAAAACCCTGATTTGATTACCATCTACTATTGGTAGGAAGCTTGAACTTCCTCACTGAATGCTCCAACCCTCAGCAACATCCGTGGACCACGTTTTATAAATTTTTACATTGGATCCACCTGCTTTAATACATCACAACTTGTATATCAACTTTAATAAGAAAACACCAACTTAATTCAAACAAGACATTGAGATAATTGTAAAAAAAAACACATAAATGAACTCAGAATACTGCATCAACACACAAAATCAACTGTAACCCTAGTCATTCATATGCCAACATGTATACGCTAATTCACTAAAGGCAACCCGCATGTATATGTGTTTTTTTGTAGAGAAACCTATGTACAGATCTCAATATACTAAAAAATTGTAATTTTGAGTCAGACACAGAGCTAACCAGAGTTATTCTGAAATATTTTGTTAGATTACAAAACCCTCATACAGTTAGCAGCATCAATAGTATTTTCAACCAATCAACATTTAACCAAATTCAACTTCATCATTCAATCAATTCTACTTCAGACATTATCACTCAGCCTAGATCAACATGAGGACATCATTGACAGATAGCAGAGATACAGTGGCATTGATCAAGTTGATCAGTCATTTATGTACAGAAACCCTTCCTTTATGTATGCTACTTCGAAGAAATGAACCCGCGCATATACGCGACTTAACTGAGACCAACCTGCATATAGATCTACAAATTTTGACCTAAAATTGCAGCTCTTCAGAACTTCAAAAAGACCCAGATCATAATATTTAGAGATAAAAACATGTGTCAATACTTAAATCTATTCAATCCATGAGAAAATCATACAATGGAAAGTCATTTCATGTTTCATGATCCTGATCTATCATTGTATTCATCAGTGCATAATTATTTCAGATCGATGTGTCAACTATGGCCCTTACAATGAAAATATACCTCTGATTGAAATATTCATCAAAAACCCTTTCACATGAACACTTAGCACTTTGATATTCACCTCCTTATATAGTTAGAGCCTTAGCCAATACCATGAGTCAAAACTAAACTAGTGTCGGTGGTAATCTTGGACGGGATCAAGTAATTGTTACTGCGTTCGATATTGTGGGATAATACCATGGTAAGGACCCTTTGTATTCTTAAATTAGTGTGCCAACATGTATGTGACTTTTCTTCTTTGTACCTGCGTGTATATGTGACTTGGCCTTGATGAACCCGCGTATAGATCTTCAAATATTCACCTTTATCAAACTTTTGATTATGATCTGTAAACATGTGTCCCATCATTATGTTATTCTATGAACCCGCGTATAGATCTTCGAATATTCACCTTTATCAAGCTTTTAATTATGATCTGTAAACATGTTTCCCATAATTATGTTATTCTATTCCATCACTCTGTCACCTCTAAACTGGCTGGTGGGTTCATCTAGTTACCATATACTTGTTTTGTTACAAGTAAGTTTTCATCAAGGACAACACATGCATCATAATGCCAACAATCTCCCCCTTTGGAATTGATGGAAGCCATGTTTGTGTTGATCTCCTCAAAATGTATAAACATGTTAGATACATCAAATAACCATTATTAAAACACCAATATACTCTCCTCCTTTGACATCAAGGGAAAAGGGTTGACCAAAGCTACCCCTTTGGATCTAATTTTCACTATATTGTCCATGCTCCCCCTGAGCACACGTTGAATCTTCAGAAATATTTTCAAATGAAGAACATGACTCTATAACTCAACTGAGTATGACCTTTCTATCACCAAGGACTCATACTTGCATCATTCACCCAACCAAGTGGGGATACATATTTGACTCAATGACCCAACCAAGTGGGATTACATTTTTGACACTACCACCCAACCAAGTGGGATTACATATTTGACATGACCTAAGAAGTCCACACATGACTGAATATGACAATTATTACATCATAGGTATCCACATGACCTTTACATCAAATGACATATATGAAATTAATAACTGAGACCAAAATATCTTAATAGTAGCATAATTCAACAACCGTAATGCAAACAATGAATTTATATTCTATAAGGATAATGCTCTCCCTGAGCCTGTGCTACATGTTCATTGTCAACAACTCATTCATCAAAGCATCTTCATCAATCATATAAATATCAATGGGAAAAACATAACTCAATATCATATCAGTGGATTGTACCCATCAACACCAGACCAAGAAAAATAAAATCATAGTTGTCAGTAGCATGTCATAGGTTGATCTTGAGTCTGTCCCATAGTTTTTCTATCAAATAAAAACATACATGATTGTTTGCAAAGAAACTCATGTACAAAAAGAAACCTTCTGAATTTTCACCTGTAGACTGAGCATACTAGATTAACAGCAAAATGAGGCAGAGATGACTCCCAGTTTTTATTTGAGATATTCAAATGCTTCTTTGGGAAGATATTTAGTAAATATATTAGCAACTTGAACTTTGGAGGGAACATACTCCAATTTAACCTTTTTCTCAAGCACTTTTTCTTGTAGACAGTGATACTTATTTGGAATATTCTTGGTCTTTGAGTGCATAACAGGATTTTTCAAAATACTAATAGAACTTGTATTATCACATAGGATGGAGATGGGTGGAGAACATTTAATTTGTATATCTTGTAATGTTTTCATCATCTAGAGAATTTGTGTGCAACAAGATGCAGCAGCTACATATTCTTCTTTCATTGTAGATAAGGAAATGGAACTTTTTTTTTCTTGCTGGACTAAGTTACCAATCAGGGCCCCATGTAAAATGCATCTCCACTAGTGCTTTTCCGGTCATCAACATTTCCATCCCAATCCGCATCTATGTATGCATGAAGGGTAAGATCCGTATCTTTAGGATACCATAGAACAAAGTCTTGGGTTCCTTGGAGATATTTGAATATTCTCTTTACTACCTGAAGATGTGATTCCTTTGGATTGGCTTGGAAATGTCCAACAATCCCAACTACATGCATGATATTTAGACTTCCAATCATAGACCTGTACTCTGGTTGGTTTAGTACAAGAGAATCATTGTTAGAACTCAGGCTACATCCTGTCATCATGGGAGTACATACAAGTTTGAAATCTTCCATCCCATACTTCTTCAGAATCTGCTTGAGATATTTTGTTTGTGAGAGAAAGATGTCATATTTTTCTTGTTTCATTTGTAGACCAAGAAAATAGGTTAGTTCCCCAAGTAAAGACATTTCAAATTCTTGTTGCATAACAAAAGCAAATTTTTTACTCATAGATTCTTCATTACTACCAAATATGATATCATCAACATAAACAACAATAATTAGCAGTTTATCATCCTCATTTTTTGTGTACAAGTTTTTGTCTACGAATCCTTTTGTGAAACCTTGTTGTTGAAGATATTTGTCAAGACAATAATACCATGCCCGCGGAACTTGTTTTAGCCCATATAAATCCTTTTTGAGTTTGCATACAAGGTTTTCATCATTCCCAACAATGAATCCTTCTGGTTGTTCAATAAATACTTCTTTTTCTAGATCTCCATTAAGGAAATCAGATTTTACATCCATTTGATAAACTTTGAAATGTCGAAAACTTGAAAATGCAAGAAACATTCTTATGGCTTCAAGGCTGGCTACTGGTGCAATTATTTCTTCAAAGTATATACCTTCTGTTATGAAACTAACTCACAAAAATATAGAAAAGATAGATCAATGCCTTAGAATTCAGCCTTTTCGAGGGGGCAACCTCCTTTACATTACATAAATGAACAATTCTTGGATGATACAAATGAAAAGACCTCATTTCTATATATAGGAGTCTTAGGGGTCATAATATAATTAGAGCCGACATAACAATAATAATGTAAGGGCACAATAATAACAATA
>APFE030732815.1:90794-123348 GCA_000404065.3 Pinus taeda | reverse complement strand
CACTAGTAGTATAGGGGCCTAACATGCCCCTCTCCTTCAAAAAGTGTTGTCCTCAATGCTTGAGTAGTTCTTGATGCTTATGTAGAATATTCTTGTCCTCCCATGTGGAATATTTAGTGGGTAAGTTCTTCCACTTGATGAGATACTTTGAAATTGAATGATTTCATAGCTGTCGTGTTCTTGTTTCTGTGACTGCTCCAAGTTCCAATATGATTTTTCCTTCCTCTTCAAGTTCTAGCAATATTGTTTGAATTGGGTTCTTTTGAAACTTTTGAATGGGTGGACACTTCTTCATCCTTCTTCCATTCATCCCTTGCTTCGTTTATCCAATCTGGTTGGATAATAGAAATAGCACAAAACAATGCTTCCACATTCTCATCCTTTCTTGAGAGCGAATCTACAACAAAAATTTGATTCCCTTTTGTATAGATGATGTTAAACTCATAACCCAATATATTTGTGACCCATTTTTTCTATTCTTCTATAGATATATTTTTTCTAAAAAGTATTTAAGACTATCATGATCCATTTTTACCTTGAAGTGTCTTCCCATTCTGTAAGGTCACCATTTCTTAAGTGCATGTAGTATTGCCAACATTTCCTTCTCATAAATAGCTTGCTTGAGATGTAGCAGTAAAAATACCCAATCGCCTACATCAAAACATTTTTCACTACATTGTTGATATACCTATGGTTTCATTTGATTTTGCACCAAAGTGGCATTGTCCTTTAAAATTTGGAGAACTTCTTGTTGATGCTCGATGTGATCTTTCACTACTTGAACCTTTTTCTTCTTGATATCTCCTTCTATCTTTAGAGTTTGAGGAGTGGTAATTTCTTCCAATCCTTTACAAGATATGGTCGGATTCATTTCTTTATGCTCGATGTGATCTTTTAGTTCTTGAACATTTTTCTTCTTGATATGTCCTTCTATCTTGATAGTTTGAGGAGTTGTAATTCTAACCAATGAATTACAAGATATGGTTGGATTCATTTCTTCTTTCTTGATGTGATATTTCACATCTCGAACCTTTTTCTTTTTGATATGTCCTTCTATCTTGAGAGTTTGAGGAGTGGTAATTATTGCCAATGTTTTACAAGATATGGTTTGATTCATTTCTTTCTCTCGGGTTGGGTCCTGGCGTATATCCTCTTCTTTTGATGTTTCTTGATCCTTTTCTTCCTCCTCTTCATACTCTATGTAAAATAATTTCTTCTCAGCACACTTATGGCTTTTAGTGCATTTGCCATCACAATTGTAACAAAGCCCTTTTTCTCTTTTTTCTTCCAATTTTTGTGGTGTAACCCTTGTAGGTTGTGGAAGGCTAGGAGAAACAACACTTCCATCTTTATAGTTGTGAGGGGTAGACTTCCTTTTTTCCATAATTTACTTTCCACTATGTAACAAAGCCCTTTTACTCTTTCCAATTGTTGTGGTGTTGCTCTAAAGAAGGTGTTGCTCTTTGTAATCCTCATAATGTGTATCATTTTCTCTGTGAAAATTGACCAGTAACAAGTTGTTTAGAGAACAGCCCTCTAACCATAAAAATTGATCTGGTTCTAATATGAGATGCAATATTTACCTTTGTAACAGTTGGTAACCGTAGATCAAAATATTGCTCCATCTGAAGTATCCAATTTACCGGATCCTTGCCATCAAACTTCCTCATATCGCCTTTTCTTGATTTTAGGAGCTTGATCTTGAAACGATTGTAACTCTATAATTTCGGATCTTCCAATTCTGAAATCGCGACCTACAGTAGCCCACTGTGCCCTATTTCCAATGCCACTAGTTTGATCAAATTTAGATTCTCCAAGGAAGAGTTATGCCAAATCTCCCACGATGACCTAATTATAGACATTTTCAGAAGATCGAACTTGTATGAAGTGCGACGTGTCACTGTTTCTACCTTAGGATCTGAAAAATATATACAGGAAACTATAGTCCATCCTATTTCTGTAAATTCTTATTAAATTTCAAACTGATGCTCAAAACAAAAGTTATGACTATTTTCCCTAGGTCACCTGTTTGGAATGTAATTCGGGTGTCTGCAAAAATGCCAACTTCCTTAGATCATATCTCTGTAAATATAGCACAAAAATCTATAAAATTTGGACCTGCGGTTCAAGATGATTTTGGCCCAAATGGGTTTTTTTTTTAGCATCTTAAACAATGCAAAAAAAAAGTTATAGCGCAAATTCCATGATGACCTGTTTGGAGCAGCGAAACCCTAGAATTCAAAGCTCTGATACCAAATGTTAGAAACAGCTCACAAATAGATAGAAGCGTAGATCAATGCCTTAGAATCGGCCTCTTCGGGGCAACCTATTTACATTACATAAATGAACAATTCTTGGATGATACAAATGAAAAGACCTCCTTTCTATATATAGGAGTCTAGGGGGTCATAAAATAATCAAAGCCGACATAACAATAATAATGTAAGGGCACAATAATAACAATAGTGGGCTTCTATGGGGCACAATAGTAACAATATGGGCACAACGTGGGTACATCAATATAATAAGGGGTTTGTACTAATAACAATAAGGGGTTACACTAGTAGTATAGGGGCCTAACACCTTCTTGTTGAGCATAACCTTGTTCCTAATGACCTCTCCATTTTCATTCAACTTATTTTTTAATATCAATCATCCCAATAATATTTTTATCATAAGGCCCTAGAACCAATTCCCAAGTATTATTCTTTTCAATTTGATCAAGTTCTCCATTCATGGCCTTAACCCCACATTCATCTTACTAGCTTAATTTACATTTTTTTATTCAATAGTGGATAATAAATCTAAATAACTAGGAGATCCTACAAGGGTTCTTCTTGTTTGTATCCCAGATTCCTTTTTTCCAAGAATTTGAGTTTCTAGATGATTCTTTTGAACATACCTAGATGGAGCTTTTTCTTTGTCTGATGTGTCTTCTTATGTTGCTTCATTAGTTTCTTCTTCTATATCATTGCGATTTGATGTGGGAAAGCATTCATCATCATCATCATCATCCTCTTTTGTTGATGTTACATTTTTGGGATCTATGCATGCTTCATCAATCACAACATCAATGCATTCAACAATTTTCTAAAGTATCTTATTGTAACATCTGTATCCTTTGCTTCTATATGAGTAACCAAGAAGTATTCCTTCATCTGCTCTAGCCTCAACTTACCAAGCTTTTCAACATTATTGTTGATGAAACATTTTCTTCAAAAAACTCTAAAATGCTTTATAGTGGGAGGCTTGCCATACCAAAGTTCATACAAATTTTTATCACTATTCACACGAACATGAGCCTTGTTGAGAATATTTACTACAGTATGTGCAGCTTGACCCCATAAGGTTTCAAGAGTTCTAGACTCATCAAGCATAGCACAATCCATTTGTTGAATACTTCTATTCACTCTTTCTGCCACGCCATTTTGTTGAGGAGTTCTAGCTACATAAAATTGTCTTTTTATGCCATCTTATTCATAGAAATCAATAATTCATTTGATATGTATTCTCTTCATCGGTCAGATCTGAGACATTTGATTTTTAAATCTAATTCATTTTCAACTAATGATTTTGTTATGTAAAAAATTAGTTATTATTTAATTTTAGGTTAATTAGACAAAAGGGCACGATCATAAGATCATGCCCTTTCCCCAAAGGGTGTCCATGGTGGTATATAAGCCGGGAACCCCCAGTGTAAACAATCATCTTCAGTCAATTAATCATTAATACACACACACACACGCACGCACACACACACACACACACACACACACACACAGATATATATATATATATATATTCTGCATATCAAGAAATTTTTCACTTCATCTGGTATCAGAGCAGTCGAATCCTCTCGCCTGTGCTGGTTTCACGCATCCATCCACTGTTGTCACTGTACGTATCACTATTCTATCTGCTACCATACTCACTACTGACACCCTGTCCGGTGCATTCCACCATCCCTCTCTACCCACCATCTGTTGTCTACCATCTGCCATCCCTGGCCACACTTCTGCTATCTTTACACCCCCACTTCCCCGTTGCTTCTGTCCTCTACACCTCCAACCCCCATGCACATCGCTACTTCCACCCTTCTGTTTGTTGCCATGCTCACGCCGTGTCCCTGCAATCTGTCTGCTATCCATTCTTACCCTGTCTGCCTCGCGCTTCCACCCTTCCGAAGCAACCGTGCCAACATTCTTCTCCGCTCTCTGCGTGCCTAACCACTCATGAGCCACTGTGTATTCAACAACGTTTCAATTGAACCAGTTTCACGACCACGATGTCTAGTCCACCTTTTGTTTGTTCCTGTCGGTCAACCAATTCGACGTGAAATTTTATGTGGTCCTTGGTCCTCGCGATGATATCCGCTTGAAGCATCAGTCAAACCGGTCGTGACCTTCCGGGTGGATGTGACTATCTGTATCATATACATATATAATATATATATAAATATATATATGATATATAATATATATATATATATATATAATATATATATATATATATATATATATATATATTATATATATATATATATATATATATATATATATATATATTTAACGTGATTAATTATTGATTTTTTAATTAAAAAAAATATTAATTAAAATTTAAGCTGGCAGATAAATACACGCCCCCACAAACTCGTTCAATGTCGACAATGACAATGGCTGATTTCCAAAAAAAATTGGTTGACACGGAGCATAAGATAAATAACAACAATGATGAGGTCAATAAAACATTAGATGATTTCCATATCAAGATTAATGGGCAGGCTAACGAAATCAAAAGACTTCAAGATACGACAATTCGAATAGAAATAAAGATGGAAAATCACCATGTCCAATCAAAAGTGGATCATAAAGTGACCTTAACATTGCTGAAACTTCTGTGTAAAAAGATGAATTATACACTCGCACAACTACTATAAGAAGATGAGGAAAATCAAGAGCACAACTCATCAGATTCAACGAAATCAACAGACTCTCATGAAAAATCTGAATCCCCAAAAAGATCAACGACACCCCACCAAGAAATGAGTAACGCGACTCTTACAAACAAGCAACTCTGGGATACGTTTACCAATCAACACCCCTTTTATCGCTCAACCATTAGTGACATACCAACAAAAGGCAAAAGTCGAGATTCCTAAATTCGATGGAAACGAAAAATACAATGTTGCATAGATAAATAAAGTAGAAGAATACTTTGAGATATATGACATCAATGATGATGACGAAAATCTCAGGCACGCATCCATGAAAATGGAAGGGGAGGCATATAATTGGTATATGTGGTGGAAGAAGACAACACACGTCATTAGTTGGAGAAAATTTAAGGATGCATTCTTTAAAATATTCTAAGGTGTAAAGGAAGAAGAGTTCTTTTCAAAACTCATAAAATTACGACAATAAGGAAGTGTGGATGAATAAACTCAAGAATGGAAGACCTTAGTAACACGAGTACTTGGGTTATCAGAATCTCGTCTAATTCAATCATATGTCTCGGGACTCAAAACCCATTTACAAGTAGAACTTGAGATGCATGACATTACATCAATAGAAGTAGCAAGACCAAAATAAAAAACATCCGAAAAGAAATTCAAACAAATATTTTGGTCAAAATCAGAAAAAACATATTCAAGACAAAGAATACCCCAGTATGTGGACTCAAACAATACAAGATATGTTCCACCACATCGTTGTGAAGATGAAAAATGTAATGTGGAAACGCAAAGGATAAAAGAGGGTAAATGTAAACGTTGTGGTGAGAAGTGGGACCCCAAACATAGATGTGTTAAAGGAAAATAACCAAAGAACCTATATAATTGTGAAGCAACGAATGATTCAAACAGTGAAGATTTTGACATAGAAGAAATAGCACATGCCCCAGAATTCTCACCAGAATTAGATGACGGAAGTATTCCACAAGTGTCATTATTAGTTATGACAGGTATATCACAACCTTAGACCTTAAGTTAAAAGGACACATAAAGAAGAACAATGTAGTGGTTCTCGTCAACTCTAGTAGCACACACAATTTTTTAGAGGCAACCGTGGCAAAGAGACTCAATATTTTTTAATTTCCCTTACCAAACATGAAAGTGATGGTAGCTGACGATAAGAAGATTGAAAAGGTAGGGAAATGCCATAAGGTCAAATTGCAGATTCAAGACTTTAATTTAGAGTCTTCTTTCTTCACAATACCGTTAAGAGGAGTAGATGTAGCCTTAGGTATCCAATGGCTACGAACTTTAGGTACTTCTGCTACCAACCATCAAGTACAATTTATAAAATTAAAATGGGGAGGTCATAAGTACAAATTACATAGATTCCAAGCACCAGAGAATCAAATTGTATCATCATCTCAGATGATGAAGATGATTCGAAAAGGAGCACCTACTTATGTAGTATAATGTCACCAATTAGAAATGTTATTTGCAAAAATGACCAGTGAAGAGTCACCAGAGATACAAGATCTAATTCAAAAGCATGAAAAAGTATTTCAAGACCTACCTATGAATATGCCACCTAAGAGGGAAATTGAGCATACAGTAGAAGTCAAGGTAGGGACAGACCCCGTCAACATCAAGCCATACTGATATCCACATCACCAAAAAATGAAAATTAAGAGATTAATCCAAGACCTTTTAAAGTGTGTGATCATCTCGAAAATTAAAAGTCCTTACATTGCTCCAGTGGTATTGGTAAGGAAGAAGGATGGTTCATTCAGGCTATGCATTGATTATAAAGGATTAAATAAAATAACAATCAAAAACAAGTTCCCAATTCCCTTTATCGACGAAATGTTGGATGAGCTACATGGCGCAAAGTACTTCTCAAAATTGGACTTAAGATCAGGCTACTATCAAATTAGAATCATATTGGAAGACATACCAAAAATGGCATTTTGAACACATGAAGGTCACTATGAATTTAAAGTAATGTCGTTTGGATTAACCAATGCACCCGCAACATTTCAAGGAACTATGAATGAATTATTTCATCCCTATCTTAGGAAGTTTGTATCAGTATTCTTTGATGATATTCTAATTTACAGTCAAACTTGGAAAGAGCCCTTGCAACATCTAGACAAAGTTCTTACACTACTTAAAGAACATCAATTTTATGAAAAAAATCCAAATGCACCTTCGGAAAGGAAGAAGTAGAATACTATGGACACATTATATCCCAGGAAGGCATAAAGGTGGACCCTAATAAAATAAAATCTATAAAAGAATGGACCAAACCTGTCAATATATCCAAGCTAAGAGGGTTCTTATGTTTGACTGGATATTACCAAAGGTTTATTAAAAACTATGCACATATAACTGCACCTTTGACAAATATTTTAAAGAAGAATTCGTTTCTATGGGATGAGGAAGAAGGAAGGTGTTTTGAAAAATTAAAGGAAATTATGTCTAATGCTCCTGTATTAGCAACACAAAATTTTTCTAAACCATTTATCATTGAGTGTGATGCTTCCGGATTCGGTATAGGTGTAGTATTAATGCAACAAGGACATCCAATAGCTTTTGAAAGTAGGAAGCTCAACAAAAGAGAACGCATCAAATACACATACAACAAAGAAATGTTCGCTATCATGCACGCACTAGCTAAGTGGAGGCAATATCTTTTGGGAAGTAAGTTTTCCATTCGAACAGGCCACAATAGTCTCCAACGTCTCCTTCAACAAAAAACACTTTCCGAAGAACAACAAAATTGGATTGAAAAAATTGTTGCTTTTCACTTGGAAATACTACATAAAAGAGGTAAAGATAATGTAGTAGCAGATGCCCTATCGAGCAAAGATGAAGAACCAACACTACTTGCAATTCTGGTTGTTGTTCCTGAGTGGCTTAAGGAAAGTCGAAGTAAGTATGCCAAGGATCCAGAAATAACGGAAATAATCAATAACCTTCCCAAAAACTCAAAATTTGAGTGGAAGAATGATGTCCTATGGTACAAGGGAAGAATATATCTAATACAAATTCCAAGTTTAAATTTAAGATACTCAAGGAATCACATGACTCACTGTCAACTGGACATGTAGGATTCTTTAAGACTTACTAAAATGCATGTCAATCCTTCTTTTGGAAGGGAATGAATCGTGATATTCAGAAGTATGTAGCAAAATGTGACACATGTCAAAGGAATAAAAGTGAAAATATTACGACATTGGGATTACTTCACCCTTTAAACATTCCAAATCAGAAATGGGAAGAAATCTCGATGGACTTTATTGAAGGATTACCAGTATCTGAAGGCAAGGAGAAGATTTTCGTAGTAGTCGACCAACTTACGAAATATGCTCACTTTATGGCAATAAAGAAATCATACTCAGTAAAAGAAATCATTGAAATATTTTGCAAAAATATATATAAGTTACACGGCTTTTTGAAAGTCATTTTGAGTGATAGAGATGCCAAGTTTAAAGGTAATTTTTGGAAGGAATTGTTCAACCATATAGGAACCTACCTAAATATAAGTTCCGCTTATCACCCTCAAATAGATGGCCAAATATAGGTTGTCAATAAATGTTTGGAGGCCTACCTACGTTGCTACGCTACATAAAAACAAAATAAGTGGGCTCAATGGTTACATCTTGCTGAGTAGTGGCATAATTCCACTTATCATACGTCAGCAAAATTGACGCCATTTCAAGATTTATATGGGTATGAATCCCCGAAATGGAAGGATCTAGCTATTGTCTAGACAAATATACCTATTGTTAAAGATCAACTAGAAGAAGAAACCCAAAAAATCGTCCAAATATTAAAAGAAAACTTGAATAATGCAAGGAGTCGTATGAAGCAACAAGCAGACCGTAACAGAATCGAAAGAGAGTTTGAAGTTGGAGAATGGGTGTTTGTCAAGCTCCAACCATACAAAAAATTATCCTTAAAACAAAAAGGATAAAACAAATTGGCACCAAAGTTCTATGGACCTTATCAAATCAACAAAAAGATTAGCCAAGTTGTGTATGGTTTAAGCCTTCTAGAGACAAGTCATGTTCACAACGTCTTCCATGTATCCTGCCTTAAAAGGGCATTAGGAAACAACCAATCAGCGCAAACAATGCTTCCATCCCTGGATGATGAGGGAAGGGTCATTTTAGAACCAGAAGGTATTTTATCTACTAGAGAAAGAAAGCTTCAACATTGTACAATCAAGGAACATTTGATCAAGTGGAAGGACTTACCCGAAGAAGACGCTTCTTTGGAGAATGAATCATTTTGTCAACAACATCCGTCATTATGTATGCTTTGATGACAAAGCATTCTTTCGAGAGGAAGGCAATGTTATGTAAAAATTTAGTTATTATTTAATTTTAGGTTAATTAAACGAAAGGGCACAATCATTAGATCATGCCCTTTCCCCAAAGGGTGTCCATGGCAGTATAGAAGCCAAGAACCTCCACTGTAAACAATCATCTTCAGTTAATTAATCATATATATATATCTATATTATATTATATATATAATATATATATATATTATTATAATATTATATATATATATTCTGCGTATCAAAGAAGTTTTCATTCAGCTTTTAGACTTTAAATTTATCAATTATTCATCTTTTTGTTTCAATAAACCGATCTAGCACATTCTAGAAAATTCATCAATGAATAAGATATAGTATTTTTCTCCACAATGTGACTTTTTTTTTACTGGTCCACATGAACCAGTATGTATAAATTCAAGAGGCTTACTTGTTGATCCTTCTTTGGCATTGAATTGAACGTTGGTTTTCTTACATAATTGACTCATCCAGGTGGATTTTGGTGGCCACCCACCGATTCCACTTGGACCCCGACAATTGTTTCTTTCATTTTTTTAGTTTCCTTAATTGTAGCACAGTTTACTACTTTTAGCAGATTTTCGGGTCCTGAACTTCCAAAGCTGTTTTGAGGCCCTAAACGACGCTTTTTCGGAAAATTGGCAAGAACATCGTCCATGGCCCAATGTTCCTCTTGCAAAATTTGTAGTCCTCGGATAGATCTTTCTAATGAGGTATTTTGCGCGTCAAACGGAGATCGTATGCCAAAGTTACGACCCCGAGAAATTGATGTACCAATTTACCCAAACGGGGCCCATAGTTTGGCGCTTCATCTCCTAGGATTAGGTTTTTGGATGTTTAGGGTTTTCCAATTTTTCTCAACAATAAATAGGCCTTCGAGCCTCATTGTAAGATAGTTGAGAGGCATGTAGCCGCCACATCTGTCCTCAAAGATAAGCTACCATCACTCGAGCTAGTTTATTTCCATTTCTGTTTGTAAGCATATTTCAGTATTTTACATTAATGAAATGAAGTATTATTTATGTTGCATATTTGTATTTATGGTTCTCTTTAATTTGTTGCATTCTTCTTTAAATCCAAATCAGTAGTATCAGAGTGGTCTATTCTTTCTTTGTTTTTCTTTGCATGTCCCCAACGGGGTCGGAATATAAGGAGTTAGGGATTGAACTGGTTGAACCTTTGTAAGACCTGCCTCACAAATCCTAATGGCCTCCCAAGGCAGATGAAAAGAAATATGGGGGACAGGAGATCCTATCAAAATCTTTCTCGAAGAGGCCCTTGAGTGAAAAAGGAATGCGATGATGGACAACTTTTCCTAGATCCTTTAGCGGCTGCCCAGGGGTGACACATCTACTTCCAATAGCTACTCTAGCAGTGCCACACACTTTAAGGTACAAGTTAACTTTGAAATTCCCATATTTAGGGTTATATAGATGCAAACATTGTAGATAAATGGTTAAATTTGCTAGAAGGGTTTTTTTTCTGTTCATGATTTTTCTGGTCGAGAAAAGATTACTTTCGCTCTTCTCAAAGCCACCCCCCACATCAAGGACTAGTGGGAAACCTACTGCGAGTAGAAGGATGAAAATACGGCCTCACTATTTTCAGCCGCACCCACTTGGAACTCATTACAGAATTCCATCAAGGAGCAATACTACCCTGTAAGAAGTTATGAGGATAAATACATAAAGTGGACCACGTTGCGGTAGGGAAGGGACCAAGACGTTACGAAGTTTACCAATATTTTTCATACCCTTCACACAAAGTTGGGTATCAAGGATTTTGAGCTGCATTTGGTACTCAAATAGCATGGCTTCCTACACAAGTACATCCAGGATGAGATGGAGTGCCTGGACATCTCCTCACTCAGCACGGCGTATGGATAGACTGTCAAGATCAAGCAGAAATTTAAACAGAACAAGCAATACTTTGGATCTACAAATCCGAAGCAAGGGAAAGGTGCCCCCAAACCGCTGAACAAAGGATAAAGCTAAGGCGGGGTGGCCCAGGATAACCCGCCAAAGCTGCAAGCAAAGAACAACACCACGAAGCCGAAGAAGGACACAGGAAAGTGGTGTCAGTTCCATAAGAGCTCCACTACAACACAAGTGAGTGTCGAGCCAAGCAGTCACTGGTGGTCGAGCTAAAGTCTTCATAATCATATGCATGTTCCGAATCTAAGTCAGAACCCAATAAGGGGAATGACAAAGGGAAGTAGATTATCGATGTGAAGCCCAATGCCACCGTTGCCACCACGAAGATCCAGAAGGAGGAACCCGATGATCCAGAGGAGGAGGAGCACCTCTTCCACTCCCATATGTGGGTAAAGGGCTCCCTGCTACAGTTCATTGTTGACAGCAGGAGCCAAAATAACCTCATTTCAGCAGAGTTCGTGAAGTGGCTAGGCTTAATTATTACAGCACATCCACAATTGTACACCATCGAGTGGCTTTACCAAGGATGGGATCTTCACGTGAATTGGCAATGTCACCTTCCATACAACATCTAGCCCTTCACAAATGATTTATTCTGTGGTGTTGCTCCCCTTGATGTTTGTGATGTATTATTAGGCCAACCATACTTGTGGAAGCAACATGCTATGTACGAGTCAAGGCCTCATGATGTTATTGTTACTTTGGGAAATAATTTGTATAGGATATCAGTGGTAGCACCACCTACTGCAATCTCTTTGGTTACTACAAAATAATGCAGCAAGCTCATTTCCAAAACCGGGAAAAAAATTTCCTGATGATACGCCCTCAAGGAAAGAAGAAGATGGTGGCCATGACCTCTAGACAAGGCCCCGCTACACGACAACTACAGATGGACAAGGTCATGGAGGAGTATGAAGACATCTTCACTGTTGAGATTGCAACAAGATGATGGAGCTTAGTGAAAAGAGTCGCCTTCACTAAGTGGGCCCGCAGGCAAATTATGGCGCAAGTTCTATTTTTGGATCACAGCAAGGATGATCACAGTAGGAGTGACCACAACAAGGATGATCACAGCAAGAGTGATCACAGCAGGAGTGATCAAAGTCTATTTTTATACTGGCTGTCAAAAATAGAAAAGTCAAATATTATTATCTTATAATAATATTTAGACTATAAACTTTATCTTATTCTCTTGGAGCACTTCAATTTGAGCTACAGATGTGGCACATGTAGCTGTCAGAAGGAAATACACTTTCTTTGTGGGTCAGTTGAGTTGTTGCATGCATGACTTCAGTTAGAACTCAATCAATTGAATTTGGTGGAGTTGATTGTGGAGTTGATGGAGTTGTGTTCAGTTTGACTTGGTTAAACTAGTTGTAATTAATCTAACTGAAAATAGACTAATGATGAGTTGTTAAACTAATTATTAACTCATAATGCAACTAAAGAATACATCAGTTAACTCAGTTGCATGTCAGTGCATGTTCAGTTCAGCAGGGACAGGTGTTAGAGGATTAGGTTGCTATCAATTGTGACTATAGTTGTGCATGAGGATTTGCACAATCAATGAGATTGAGTTATGCCAATGAGAATTGGCCAATACCAAGTGATTATAGCCTTTGCTCATGTGATTCCTAGTGTGAGTGATTCTTTTGAGGTAAATACGAGTTTGGTTCAACCATTCTCATCCATTCTTGAGCAGGTATTGAGCAGTGGAGGCAGGCAAGCAGTGAAATAGATTTGGAGATCAGATCTGAGCTGTATTATGTGTAACATGTGGAGATAGTGCTGGATACTTGTGAGAAGTATTGACTATTGTAATGTTACATGTTCTCAATCATTAATATACAGATAGTGTGGGGTTTTCAGCTGTAAGCTTTCCCTGGGTTACATACTGTGTTAATGTGTGCATGCTCTTGATGTTTTATTGTTATTGATGCTGCTATATTGATGATCAACGTAGAGGAGCTTATGTATTGTGTATGTATTCCGCAATAGTACATGATCAGGATAATCTCCATTGAATATGTGTTTATTATTCAAAATTTCTACATGGTATCGGAGTTGTTGATCATCAGATCTACTATTCAGGAAGCGATTACATTCTATTTCTTCAGGAAGAGTCTATAATCGGGCCAGGTAGCCTCTGGATTCATCCTTCCTTTGGAAGGTGAGATATCCGGTGAATGCCCATACATTCGATCTTTGTACAAGAAATACCTTTTTCTCATGAATTCTAGATCCGAGGCGGTTGAGTTTGGAGCTGGTGGAATTCGAATTTGTAGCAGTGTTTTCTTGGTGTCAACGAGGCAATGTCTTTCAACGGATTGTGATTGGAGTATGCTCTTGAGGGCAGCTCAAACTAAATTGCATGGAAGGACAGGATGGAGGTAGTATTGGATGATAACGGGCTGAAGGAGTTCATAGAGATGGATGTCCCAAAGCCTGCTGATGCTACTCAAGCTGATGCTTGGCAAAAGAAGACTGCAAAATGTCGAAGAATTCTGTTGGATGGCATGAAGGATCACATTGTGTCCAGCCTCCATGGAAAGGCTACTCCACATTTGATGTGGAAATCATTAACAGCATTATTCCAAAGCAAGAGCGATCAGAGGAAGTTGGCGCTCAAAGATAAACTCAGAAACATCAAATGCGAGAAGGGTGACAGTATGCCCAAGTATCTCAAGAAGTTCACTCAGTGTCGAGATGGGCTGGGAAGTGTGGGGGTTACTGTCGATGATGAGGACTTGGTGAGCTTGGCTCTCCTAGGTCTTCCGAAGAGTTGGCATTTCTATCAGGACTCTGTCAATGGCCGGGAGAGATTGCCAGGATGGGAAAGACTGTGGTCAGATCTTGTGTAGGAGGAGATCAGGCGGAGTACCAGGGACGGATCTTCATCAAAGGGAGCTGATGAAGAAAATTGCACTTTAGCTGCCAAAGCAAAGAAAGGGAAGAGCAAGAAAGCTTCTCAGTCTGGTGCGAAAGGCAAGAAGTAGGACATGTCCAAGGTGAAGTGTTTTCACTGTCACCAGCACGGACATTATGCCACTAATTGTCTGCAGAAGAAGAAGAACAAGCAAGTTGTTGGATCTGCAGCAGGAGAGGCTCTAGCCTCACAGTTTGAGCTTGATTTTTCATTGATTGCATGCTTGGTTTCAAGTGTGATGGGATCGGTGTGGTTCTTAGACAGTGGTGCGTCTTTTCACATGACGGGAGATAGAGATTTGTTTTCTGATCTGGAGGACAAAGATCTTGGAGTGCACATCGAGATGGGCGATGATGGTAGATACAGTGTGACCGGTATCGGTACCATTTCCTTTGAGAGGGAGTCTGGTAAACCCTTCATATTGAAGGAAGTCATGCATGTTCCAGGATAGAAGAAGATTCTTATCTCTATGGTGATGTTAGAAGACAAGGGGTATGATGTTGTTTTCAGTAAGGGAAAAGCTTTCTTGCGCAGCAAGACAACTGGTGAGACCCGGAAGATAGGGGTTCGAGTAAGGAACCTTTATTAGTTGCATGTAGATGGATCCGTAGCAATGGCAGGAAAGGCAGAAGGATTGGTGAGCCGGGATGATGGCGAGTTGTGGCACAGGAGATTGGGTCACCTTCACCATGGAACCTTGAAGATACTACAGCAGATCATTACAGGGCTTCCTAAAGGCACACTTGCGCAGTCAGATCAGTACAAGAGGTGTACTTTGGGGAAGTTTGTGAAAGCCACCTTTCACGAGAAGGATAGTCGTGCCACAACGATCCTTGAGAGAATTCACACAGACGTGTGTGGACCTTTCTCAGTAGCTTCAACAACAAAACATAGGTATTATGTGATTTTTGTTGATGATTTCTCTCGTAAGTGCTGGATCTTCTTCATGCAAAAGAAGAGCGAGACATATTCAAAGTTTTGTCAATTCAAAGCACTGGTCACGAAGGAGTTGGGGAAGAAGGTGAAGGCTCTTAGGAGTGATAATGGTGGTGAATACATCTCGGATGAGTTCAAGAATTTCTGCAAGGCAGAAGGGATTCAAAGAGAGCTCATAGCTCCCCATAACCCACAGCAGAATGGGGTAGCTAAGCAGAAGAACAGAACAATCGTGGGTGTTGCACGGATGATGTTGCATGATCACGACCTACCCCTTCACTTGTGGGTGGAAGCATGCAATACAGCAGTTTCTGTGCAGAACCATTGTCCTCATAAGATACTTGGCATGAGTACACCCGAGGAGGCTTATTCTGGTAAGAAGCCTGATCTTTCTCATTTGAGGATTTTTGGTGCTAATGTTTACATGCATGTGACGAAGGATGCTAGGAAGAAGTTGGAGCTGACCGCAAAGGTTGGGATATTTGTGGGGTACACTGATAAGCCCCACAACTATCGTGTGTATTTTCCAGACAGTGGTAAAACTGTTGTGCGACGGCATATAAAATTTCAGGAGGAGAAAGCCATGAAGTGTTCGCTTGAGAGGGAGCTACACTTGCATGTAGATGAGTAGCTATTAGTTCCTAAGGATGAGCTTTAGGACGTGGATCAGCCATAGGACGAGGTTCATGGAGTGGAAGAGACCACTCAAGCAGCGCCAACCATTAAAGGCGAAAGTGCTTGACAGAAGCTGAGCGACTGGCTCAAGATAGACAAAGTTGTAGGACCACCTACAGCCCAACGTAGACAGAGACAATCACCTGATCGGTACACTAGATACATGGCTCTTATGAGCAAGTGTGTTGTGACTGAGCCATCCTCTTTCGAGGAAGCTGTGGAGGATCCCGCATGGGTAGACGCCATGGTGGAAGAGTATGATTCTATTTTCAGAAATAGTGCATGGGAGATTTTTCCTAGATTGGAAGGGAAATTAGTGGTGGGTTCGAGATGGATCTACATAGTTAAGCAGGTAGTTGACGGGAGTGTGGAGAAGTACAAGGCAAGATTTGTTGCTTGATTCTTTTCACAGATAGAGGGGATCGATTATGAGGAGACCTTTGCACCTATCGCAAGGTATTCTTCCATATGGATGATTCTTTCTCTCTCAGCGCAGATGGGATGGCACATTCATCAGATGGATGTGAAGACTGCGTTCCTCAATGGATTCATTAAGGATGAGGTGTACATTGAGCAACCCGAAGGCTTTGAGGTCTTCAGCAGTGAGTCGCATGTGTGCAGGCTCAAGAGAGTGTTGTATGGGTTGAAGCAAGCACCACATGCTCGGTACACATGGATAGACAACTATTTCACCAGACTTGGATTCTCCAAGAGCGAGGCAGATCCTAACCTATACCAGATTGTGGTGGAGGGTAAGTTTCTTATCATTGTATTGTATGTAGATTATTTGATTCTAACGGGTGATGAGTTGTTGATACTTTCATGCAAGGATGATCTTGCTAAGGAGTTTGAGATGAAGGACTTGGGCCTCCTTCACTATTTTCTAGGATTGGAAATATGGCAGCGCAATGGTGGACTGTTTGTTTCTCAAGTAAGTATGCTCGGGAGATATTGGAGAAGTTCAACATGCATGGTGCAAGCCTGTTGATACTCCTCTTCCTGGAGGTTGGAGGAAGGAGGATGCCACTTCGGGAGAAGAAGTGGATGCCACTGTTTATCAACATTTGGTGGGGTCGCTGATGTATTTGGTCAATACACGACCCGATATATGCTATGCAGTTAACCAGCTTTCACAAGCTATGGTTAAGCTTACCAAGCTCTTCTGGAAGGTAGGCAAGCATGTATTACGCTATGTGAGAGGCACATCGGGATATGGATTGTGGTACAAACAGGAGGATAAGGTGAAGCTATGTGGCTTCACAGATGCAAATTGGGCAGGGAGCCCAACAAATGACATCAGGTACTATCATATCAGAGATTGTGTGCAACGGAGAATCATGTTACTTTCATACATTCCAACGGAGGATCAGGATGCTGATATTCTGACGAAGGCTCTCACCAGGAGAAAATTCAAACACCACCGAGGCAGGATAGGAGTTGCTGATAATCCATATCTTGTCAAGAGGGAGTGTTGAGATTGCAACAAGATGATGGAGCTTAGTGAAAAGAGTCGCCTTCACTAAGTGGGCCTGCAGGCAAATTATGGCGCAAAGTCTATTTCTAGACTATGTCTATTTTTAGACATATGGATCATGTCTATGAGTTGCAGGATGTTGTTTATGGATGATTGGTCAAGTTGGCAAAAATAGATGGACATCTATTTTTAGACAACAGTGGTGACATTGTCAAGTCTAATTATAGAGCAGTAAAATATTATTAACTTATAATAATATTTAGACTATAAACTTTATCTTATTCTCTTGGAGCACTTAAGTTTGAGCTACAGATGTGGCACATGTAGCTGTCAGAAGGAAATACATTTTCTTTGTGGGTCAATTGAGTTGTTGCATGCATGACTTCAGTTAGAACTCAATCAGTTGAGTTTGGTGGAGTTGATTGTGGAGTTGATGGAGTTGTGTTCAGTTTGACTTGGTTAAACTAGTTGTAATTAGTCTAACTGAAAATGATTAATGATGAGTTGTTAAACTAATTATTAACTCATAATGCAACTAAAGAATACATCAGTTAACTCAGTTGCATGTTAGTGCATGTTCAGTTTAGCAGGGATAGGTGTTAGAGGATCAGATTGCTATCAGTTGTGACTATAGTTGTGCATGAGGATTTGCACAATCAATGGGACTGAGTTATGCCAATGAGAATTGGCCAATACCAATTGATTATAGCCTTTGATCACATGATTCCCAGAGTGAGTTTTTCTTTTGAGGTAAATACGAGTTTGGTTCAAACATTCTCATCCATTCTTGCACAGGTATTGAGCAGTGGAGGCAGGCAAGCAGTGGAATAGATTTGGAGATCAGGTCTGAGTTGTATTGTGTGTAACAGGTGGAGATAATGCTGGATACTTGTGAGAAGTATTGACTATTGTAATGTTACATGTTCTCAATCATTAGTATACAGATAGTGTGGGGTTTTCAGCTGTAAACTTTCCCCGGGTTACATACTGTGTTAATGTGTGCATTCTCTTGATGTTTTATTGTTATTGGTGCTGCTATATTGATGATCAATGTAGAGGAGCTTATGTATTGTGTATGTATTCCGCAATAGTACATGATCAGGATAATCACCATTGAATATGTGTTTATTATTCAAAATTTCTACAGGCTCTACATGCTAGGATGTCAGTGTACAAAGAGTATAAGGTATCCATCTACTTGATAACTACATCTAACCTACGAGTTACCTTTGCGACTTTTTCTTCTTCCTTTTTCCATCCTTCAAAGGCATGGCTTTTAGATAAATTGACATTCCTTAGCTGTTGTTGTAGTTCTTCGTGCTTTTCTCAAGAAACCATTTGTTCTGTGAGTTTTTCTACTGCTTGTTGAGCTTGTACCAAACCCTCTCGTAGGGTTACTGTCCTTAGATCACTGTCCCACATGGCAGTGGTAAGCGAAAGGTTCACTTGAATCTTCTTATTGCATCATTTCATGTTCATGGTTCACATTTCTCCAGAGGGTCGTGCCTCTGTCTGGAATTCTTTGTCACAAGTTGATATATCATCTATTTGTACTTCAACATGGGTAACAGCGAAATGTTGTTCCTTTTGGTTTTGAATGGAAAGCTAGACTTGGGTCCTCCTTACCTTTTTCTTAAGGGGTCTTGTCAGAGTGGTTGCCTGTCTCACCCTCGAAGTATTTTTTACCCTCTTTCTCATTTTCAAAACCCTGATTTGCTGTCGAAGTGGAGCTATCACATTCAATAATATTTGTTGTTCTTTCCTTAATCTTTTAATTTCTTATGTTTCCTTAGAAGGAACAATTTTCTGTTTACTCAGGCCTGGACTATTATCTTGGCCAATTCCCTGGTTCTCTTCTTGGGTGCTCCTTTGTTGTTCTATTCAGGTTGCTCTAGAGTAAAAACCCTAGCTGGTTTTGTTATTTCCTGGGTGGCTTCTTTTTCCACCCCTTCTTCTCCATGAAATTATTTTGGTGCCATCTGGCTGGGAACAGATTGTTCCTCTTCTGTATCTTCATCACTTTTCTCTCCTATCATACTTACATCATGAACATAATTATTCTCTTCTTTTTCTTCCTCGTCATGCAATTCTTTAGGTGCATTTTTGTCTTGAGCAGGTTGCTCTTTTGGTTCTTCCTCAATATGGAGGCCTAGCAGGCTGAGAGGTTGGGCATATTCACCCATATTGGTCAAAATTTGGGCCAATTCATCCTCTTGCAATGGATTTTGCAATGGGCTTCCTTCACATTGCTCTGTCTCCGCCTCTGCCTGCCCAGGTTGCTCGGTCTCTCCCTCTTTTTCTCCTTCCTCATTTCCTTCCAATTCTTTCTCATTCTCTTCTCCTTCCAATTGTGGGGGTTGCTCATCCCCTGAATCATCTATATCCATAGGTTGGCTAGTATTCCCTTGGGTATTTTCCAACCTCCCTCTAATCTGTGCCAATCTAACCGATTTTCTCCATTTTGATGGTCTATTCGGTGTACTGGTAGCATGTTTGCATTTCGGGGCTGGCAGAGTCAGTCCCCCGTCTATTGTGGTAATTAGCTCTTCTCAGCTACTCTGTTGCTGAGCAAGACTATGGCTAACTATCAGCCGTATCAACCCATGGTGACTTACTACTGATTCTACATGTGATTCTTTTATGTTTCGGGCCACATCATGAGGTAATGAATTTAAAAATGCAGGTAAGTTCACAGAGCATTTTTGTTTTAATACGGCTAAAAGTTTAAGGTGTCGTGGTCTTACCACATCTTTCCTACCTTCACAGGTGATGTAGCTCTGGATGGTCTTCGCCAATTCTGCCCACGGCTCTCCTAATGTTGCTGGTAGAACTCCCTTTCCTCCGACTGTCAGGTTCTGGCCTTCATCTTGGAAAATTTGTATGATCTTTCACAGTCTCTCCTTCTTTAGCATCCACATAGGTCCAGTGGCTGGCAGTCACGAGACCTCTGCAATTATGTCATTGGTGACTACTATGCATCTCTCCCTTACTATGGAGTGATATTCTTGCAAGTTCTGCAAGAATTCTATTGCTACAGTCTCGTTGGATTCCTGTAAACGATTGAGATAAGCTAACCAACCTGCCCTTTCCAGGATTTCTCGTGTAGCATCAGAAACTATCAACACCTGTGGTTCTCTTTGAATTGATCTTCCTCCCATGCTTTAGCTTACTGTAAAATCACAGAGACATCAATGGAATAGCTGGTTGTTCAAATTGTTAGAACACAGAGAAAATAACAAAACAGCAAAGCTTGTTCAAATCTTACTAATTGTTACAAAGTATAAAACAAAAATAGCTTAAGAACAACAAGGCATGCAAATTGGAAAACGAGATACCATTAAACCTTGCTATTCCCAAGTAGAAGTTTTCCGAATAATAGTCTGACATGTATACCAGAAAATTATGAGGTCAACCTCCCCCCCTGTAATGTGATAGGCCGTCCTTGGCCATCAAATGAGGGAGCGGTGTGCTAAACTGCCATGGTACGGAGTTATAAAGGAACAACGTATGCCGTGATGCCATGTTTACAAAAGGAAGAGGTTGTTGAAATCGAGGTGTATAATAGGCTCACTTAACAAATAAGAGACTATTGTGATATGATGCGAGGCTGGGAGGATAGGACAGCTGACGTGCACACAGAGTCTAATGCAATCATTATCAAATTTTCCGTCATGATTGGTTATAATAGATTTTCATGTGTTTAATGGTTTGTGGAAGTGATATACATAATCTTATTTGACATATTATAGAGGTATAAGACAGAGAAGGGTGTTGATGATTGCTATTGGTTTATAAGGAATGTGACTTCAATACCATTAACAGAGCTCTACTACTGACAGGTGTCCATAACCTTGACAGAGTTGTTTGTTTCACCCATGGAACCATGATCCTTTGTGTATGCTTAGGAAGTGTTGTGCAATGTCAAAATGGAGGTCATTATGCTGGCTTGCTAACCAGTTAAATCATAATGCCATTCGCCAGGAAGGAGTGAAAGGTGGACAGGTTGGCTCGTGATGAGACCTCCTGTTCCAAGGACTCTTTATTTTTTCTGATGTGCCTCTTGGATCATATCCTTGGTGTGGTGGCCATAGTGGGAATGCCACTTCACTTTCTTCCTTATGATCATGGTAGGCTGGCTCTTGATGAGACCCCCTATCTTGCATTTGAAAAATCATATAAAAAATTTTCTCTCTTTTTTCTTTCATAAAGTACTGTCTTATTTATACATAAAGGGTGGTTCATCATTCCTTAAGAGTAGGAATGGTGGAGAAGTCTTAACATGTCAATAGAATAATATAGACCCTTGGTTCTTATTCCTTAATAATGATCAAAGAAGATTATGGGAATTTAAAAAGAACCAACATGATAAAGATAACCAATCATATCAGTATTAGTAGGATAATGACAGAAAAAGTGATGAATAATTGTGTCCTTTCCTCTTTCCTCCTATCAATTTATAGCAATTTCTTGTAAAAGTAGCGATTTTATATAATTTGCTGATTTTGGTATGCTCTAGCTTTGTATCCATTGCATAAGTGTATAGCTGTGCTCCAAAAGACTTGAAACAGCAAGAAAAACGTGTATGTTTAAATTGGAACAATAAGGAGAACAAGCATAAGTAAAAGGAATACAAGAATGTTGTCGTTTGAAAAAGAAAGAGCAAAAAAATTACAAGTGTTGTTCTTTTGAAAAAGGAACAGTAGAAAATGCAAATGGCGTTCCTTTGGAAAAGAAACGGCAACAACGGAAAGTGTTGTTCCTTTGGAAAAGGAACAACAGAAAACACAAATGTTGTTCCTTTGGAAAAGGAACAACAAAAATAAAAAGTGTTGTTCCTTTGGAAAAGGAACAACAAAAATAAAAAGTGTTGTTCCTTTGGAAAAGGAACAGCAGAAAACGGAAATCCCGTTCCTTTGGAAAAGAAACACGAGAAAATGCAAATGTCGTTCCTTTAGAAAAGGAACATCAAAAATAAAAAATGTCATTCCTTTGGAAAAGGAACAACAAAAACACAAGCGTTGTTCCTTTGGAAAAGGAACAACAAAAATCAAAAGTGCAATTCCTTTGGAAAAGGAACAATAAAAACGCAAGTGCCTTTCCTTTGAAAAAGGAACAACAAAAATCAAAAGTGTCATTCCTTTGGAAAAGAAACAACAAAAATCAAAAGTGTTGTTCCTTTGGAAAAGGAACAACAGAAAATGCAAATGCCATGCCTTTGGAAAATGAACAGCAAAAAATCAAAAGTGTTGTTCCTTTGGAAAAGGAACAGCAGAAAACGCAAATGTCGTTCCTTTGGAAAAGGAACAACAAAAATCAAAAGTGTTGTTCCTTTGGAAAAGGAACATCATAAAACGCAAATGTCGTTCCTTTGGAAAAGGAATAGCAAAAAATCAAAAGTGTCGTTCCTTTGGAAAATGAATAGCAAAAAAACAGAAATGTCATTCCTTTGGAAAAGGAACAGCAAAAACCAAAAGTGTCGTTCCTTTGGAAAAGAAACAACAAAAATGCAAGTGCCATTCCTTTGGAAAAGGAACAACAAAAATCAAAAGTGTTGTTCCTTTGGAAAAAGAACAGCAAAATGAAAGCAAAAAATGAATGACTGACCCAAAAGGTGTTGTTCCTTTGGAAAAGGAACAACAGAAACAACCAAAGTGCTCACAAATGTTGTCCATTCAGAAAAGGGACAACAAAAAATGACAGTGTTGTTTCTCTTGAAAAAGGAACAACAAAAGAAAAAAAGAACAACAGAATGGTGAAGATGTTGTTCCTTCTAAAAAGGAACAACAAAAACGATAGAATCGTTGATTCTTCAAAAAGGAACAGTAAAGTGCAAATAAAAAAAATATATATGTATAGAGAGTAATTTATGCTAATAAAACAAAAGAATTATGTACAAAATGTGAAAACAATTGAATCACTTAATGAATTGCAGGTGAGGAAGATTTCTCTTCCTCCTCCAAATTTTGCATGTCGGAGTCTTCGCGTAGTTGCTAGTAGAAGGATTCCTGAGTGAGTGGTTTACGGTAAAGTCAAACTCGGTGGCCATTTGCCTTGAAGGTATGTCCAGATCCATCAATGGTCATTAGAGTAAGGGTACTATTATCATGTACCTTCTAGATTTCATATGGCCCCAGCCAATGAGTTTGAAGCTTCCTAGGAAAATCCTAAAACCTGGAATCATATAAGAGCACCCAATCTCCTTCGAGGAAGAATTTATTTTTAATGAGAGCATCATGCCATTTAGCTCGCTGTTGTTGGATTAATGCAGTGTTTTGAAGGGCAGAGAGCCTGATTTCATCTAGCTCATTGATCTGCTGTAATATATTAATCTATGCTTCGTTTAGTTGTAGGACAACTTGTGTTATTCACAGTGTTTGGATTTCGAATTCTATGGGAAAAATGGGTTCCTTTCCAAACACCCATTGGTATGGTGAATAATCAGTAGTGCTTCTCCATGTTGTTCAGTAAGTCCACAAGGCTTCTGGTAGTCTTGCAACCCAATTGCGTCTATGCGACACAATGGTTTTTGTTAAGATTGCTTCTATTATTTTATTGTTGCTTTCTACTTGACCATTTGCTTGTGGGTGGTATGGAGTAGTGATTTTGTTCTGGATATAATAGTTTTTTAGTGTTGCAGCAATCTTGTTACCAGCAAATTGTGGTCCACCGTCTGTAATTATATCTCTTTGAAGCCCATATCATATGAATATATGGAACAAGAACTGTATGACAGAATCCTCTGTAGCTCTCGACAATGCCTTTGCTTCAACCCATTTGGTGACATATTCTGTTGCTACCAAAATATATGTTTTCTAGTTTGAGGATGGGTTAATTGGTCCAATGAAATCGAGGGCCCATCGCTCGAATGGTTCAACAACTAGCTGTGGATTCAGGGGCATTTCGTCAGACTGACCGAGGCATCCTACTCTTTGGCAGCGGTCACAAGCTTGAACGAACTTCTTTGCATCTTTGAAGGTCGTGGGCCAATAGTACCCTGTTTGTATTACCTTATGTTCCATTCTGTGATCGGCGAAATTCCCGCCACATGGTCCATCATGACAAGCTTTCAAGATGTCAAAAATTTCATCCTCGCGGACGCATCTCCTGATGTGCATATTTTCCCCTGTATGGAACAAGTAGCCCCCAATCCAAGAAAATCGAGCACTTCACTGGACAATTTGTTTTCGTTCATTGGGGGTCAGATGTTTTGGTAATTTACCTATTGCTAAGTGATTGGCAACATTAGCGTATGTGACAACAAACAAATGCTCATCTGGAAATTGGTCTTCAACTGCTACTGCGTCCACTGGTTTTGGCATTCGCAAGAGAAAGTCAGCTACATGATTTTATTTTCCAGGTCGGTCCTTGATTGTAATATCAAATTTCTACAATAAAATCAGTCATCTAGTTATTCTACCATTTGTGATTGGTTTATTTGCTAAATATTTTATGGCAGAGTGATCTGTATACAAGATAACGAGATATCTAGTAATTTAATGCCTGAATTTATTGACAGCATGTATTACAACTAGAAATTCCTTTTCAGTAATAGTATAATTTAATTCAGCAGGAGATAAATTCTTGCTAATATAATAAATTTCATATGGTTTTTTATCTTCTTCCTGCCCAAGGACTGCTCCAATAGCTGTATCTGAGGCATCTGATGAAATTTGAAATGGCAGGTCCCAATTTGGTCCTCGAAGGACTGGGGCTATGGACACAAGCTTCTTCAGATCCTGAAAAGCACGGTCGCATTTTTCTATCCAAAGAAAGTCAACATTACCTGTCAGTGCATATAGAGGTGCAGTAATATGCGAAAATTGTTCTATAAACCTTCTATAATAACCAGAAAATCCAAGAAAACTACATACCTCTCTTTGAGTGGTAGGAGTAGGAATTAGCAAAATCATTTGAATTTTGGCTGGGTCTACCTATATGCCATCTGATGAGATATAATGGCCTATAATAAGTCCTTCAGTTATCATCATATAACATTTTTCATGGCTCAAACAAAGCCTGCTGGCAATGCAGCGCTGCAGGACTTTTTCCAGTGTGTCCAATGCTGGGTCAAAATCGTCTCCGTATGGTGTAAAGCCATCCATGTATAGTTCGAGCCCTTCATTTATTAAGTCTAAAAAGATACTGAGGATAGCCCTTTGAAATGTGGCAGGAGCATTGCATAAGCCAAAAGGTAGAACTCTATAGGCAAATGTTCCCCAAGGACAAGTAAAAGTGGTTTTGTCTTGGTCTTCAGGGGCAATCTGAATCTGATTGTATCCACTGAAGCCATCTAAGAAAGAAAATAATTTCTTTCCTGCCAAGGTGTATAATACTTGGTCAATGAATGGAAGGGGAAAGTGATCTTTTTGTGTTTCTTTATTTAGCTCCCTATAATCTACACAAATCCTCCACTTTCCATTCTTTTTTGGTACCACAACAAGTGGAGAGACCCATTTACTATCAGAGATAGGGTAGATGAAGTTGACATCTAAATTTTTTTGATGTTCAGCTTTTACAACGTCTTTTGGATGAGGATTAAGTCTCCTTTGTGGTTGGCGAACATGTATCGCATCATTTTCTATGTAAATGTGGTGTGTACACAACTGGGGATCAATTCCTTTCATATCAAGGTAGTCCCATGCAAATGCTTCTTTATATTTCCTCAATAGTTGGATGAGCTTCTCTTCTTGTTTGGAAATCAAGCATTAATGTTTAAAGTCTTTCCTGGCTCAATTTCTACAATTTTTCTATTTGAAACAGAGGAAGTGGGTATTGTTTTATCGTGTGTATCCTTAAGAGGATCTTCTTCTAATTCATTATCAAATGTTGCTTCTATCATGTGACATTGTATGTGGGATCTGGGTTCAGCTTAGCTAATAAAATTATTAATGGCATCATCTTCCATTTGGTCTTTGAAATCAAGGGCCTCTTCTATGGTTAATGGAGACCTAATATTTTCATTGAGGTATGATACAGGATGCTTGTTAGTTTTAATTATTGTGACACTTGGTTGCGCTGGAGGATATAAAGCTAGGTTCTTGATATTTTCCCCTCTAGTTATGGTCATATTGCCTTGTCAACAGCCAATATAAGCATCAGCGATTGTAAGCCAAGGTCTACCTAAAATCAATGGATGTCCATCGAGTCAGTTTTTGGGGTTTATAATCAGAAAATTGGCCGGATACTCCCAGGAGTCAATGGATACAATGACATCATGTAGTGTGCCCTCTGGCCTAACCACAGATCGGTCAGCTAGTTCTAGTAAAGTAGAGGTTGGTTCTACTGATGTAATGCCCAGTTTTTGGCAAGTGGTAGTTGTTAAGATATTAATTGCAGCTCCTAGATCAACTAAGGCATTTGAGAAGGTTTGACCATAGATTTGTATGGTTACTATTGGATTTTTGGGTCTTCATACATAACAGGTGTTTCTTTTCCTGATAATAAGTCAGATAGAGTGCCAACTACTTGGACTTTTGGATTATTTGTTATTTTCCTCCTTGGTTTCTTTATACATAGCTCTTTGATAGTCTTTGCATATATCAAAATGTCTTGAATGGCTTGGAGGAATGGGATTTTTATGTACAGGCGTTTTAGTTCTCCCAGAATGTCAAAATCAGGATATTGTATAGGTCGAGGGATAATTAATCATTCTGGGAATGGGGGAGAGGATGTGGTTGCTTGATTATGAATTTGTTGTCTGGTCAAGTCCTCTTCTTGTGGTGGTTGTTCTATAGGTAACTGATTTTCAACTTGAGTTGTTTTATCTCCCTCTGTTTCAATGATACACCCATATCTTTATTGAAGGTCATTACACTCCCTTAGATTGGTTCCTATTTCTGGTATTTCAATTATTTAAATAGATTGGACCGGTCTGTTATTCGGATTAGGGTTGGGTTAGGCTGGGAGTTGCATTCTTAAGTTCGACTGGGGGTTTTGTTGTAAGGCTGGCAGTGTAGGTTGAGGGAGTGGGATGGTTCCTACTGGTTGATTCATCGGTCTTTGCCAATTTGTCTGCGAGGCTTGACTCTGTGAAGTAGGAGGGGTCCATTATGCTGGATATACATTATTTTGCCAATATTGTGGGGTATAGGGAAAATTTGGCCAATTGGGTTGGCTTGCTTGATTCGGCCATGGAGATGATGAAGGAAATGGCTGCTATGACCAATTTTGGAAGGGAGGTTCATTTTGCCACATTGTATTACATTGTTGAGCATGATATTGTGGAGGTTGAAAAGAAGGAGATGGATATGAAAACATACTTGATTGTCGTAGCTTCCATTGATGGTGTTGATTGAGTAGATACACTGATTCTGACTCTTCTTCTGCTTCCTTGTATACTGCTTTCAATCCAGGAAGTGAGGGACATCTCTTTGTAGAGTAGTCTTTTGTACAAATGGCGCAGATTTGGACTACATCTAATGGACACTCCTTATGGATGTGTTTCTTTCTGCATCTTGGACAGAATATTGCCAAATTTTGTTCTGCTTCTGCTTGCTTTTGTTTGGCCTGCATAATATCAAGTTGTGTTGTCAATGTCCCCAATATGTCAGTTTTAAAATTTTCTAATAAATTTCCAATTTCTGCACGGTTACTCCTTCTGCCGAAATTTTGTTATCTCTTGCAAACCGATCATGTTCTGCTAGTTTTAGTCTTGTGTTGCCTCTCGAGCTCCTGATACATAGATCAATAATGTCAGCAAAACTTTCTTGATAAATATCTCCTTTTCCCATAATATTTAATATTTTAATCCATTGTTCCTTCATTCCCCTAATTAATGTTGTTTTTAATACATTATCTGGTAAGGGTAATGATGCATAAGGAGATCTTTGAAGATTATACTGGAAACGCTCAACATACTCTTCTAATGTTTCATTTGGTCTAGCTACCATTTGAAATATTTCATCTTTTAACTCTCTACACCTACAATAATCTTGATATTTTTTTAGAAATTTCATTTGATCCCAGTTATTTATAACACCACTGCCCATTCCCATAAACCATCTTAAGGCAGCCCCTTTTAATGTAGAGGGAAATAATTCCAGCTTCTGGGGATCGGTGGTATAGTCATATCCTCTACATAGCACATCAAATTCAAATAGGAATGCATCCAGATCTTCTGATGTAAGGCCATGGAATGTATGGATATGCTGAAGAGGAATTGGTTTCATAGGTGCATTAGCTGCAGTATCCACAATGGGGTATTGTAGTGTAAAGGTTTGGGTGTTTGGCTAGTTCTGGGAAATTTGGTCAAATATATGCCAATAACCTTTTGGGATATCTAGGAGGGTATTCCTAGGTTGTCGAGGGGGAATGGCTTTAACGGGAATGGCCTTGACAGCACTTCCTTTATCTGGGATAATGAGAGTGCCTAATCTCTGGGGGGATTCAGGTTCTTGAATTTCTTCAACTTCGTTATAAATGATTTTTGCAGCACTTCCCTTATCTGGACTACTTAATGGCTGAATTACCCCAAGAGGAGATCTTGGTTCTTCAATTTCTCCTATCTCTCCTCTTCCTTCACAGAGGTTGCTAAGATTCCCTTCTTGCAATGGTTTTGTGCTAGAATTTTCAATTTCTTGAAAATATTGCTCTTCGGTTTGACTATGCTTCTCAACAAAGGCTACAGATGGTGATCCTATGGCTTGAACGGAACTGGTAGGTTGTGTAAAAGTAACTTTTCTAGGTCCTACTGAAGGCCGAGATTCTGCTTTCTTAAGGATTTCATTTATAAGGGTCGATCATCCAAGGGTCACTAGACCCTTAGCTTTATCAGGCTTGGGTAGAGGGTTGGGATTCCTTTCTGGCTTTTTCTGCTTAGTCATGTACACAAATCAACTGCTAGGTTCTTCCCAAACAAAACAACAATAAATCTGCAAGAAAGTAGGCAGGGAAGCAGGGCTATTACATACTCCACACACAGGTTCTTACCTTCCATTTTTAAAACCCAATTCTTTCCTAACAGGCTCTTACACTACTCTAAAAAGAAACAAAAGGCTACACTCTTCCCCAGCGACGACGCCAAAATGTCGAGCCATAAAAATGGTCTTTTTCACCTCTATTTACCTCACATTAACTTATCAATCCAGGAATGATGTGTTATCTCAAAGAGTGTACTCTGTTTGAGGCTGTCATTTGTCAGAGTAATGCTAGTAGTATAGCGCTCAAAATACAAAGGTAAATGGATACTCAAAACAAGATCTACTTATAGCGAAGCAGTTTAAGGTTGAAATCATGCATTCAGAAAACTAAGAAATTTATCAGTCAAGGGTCCAGTAACAGTAACTCATCCCTCTACAAACTGATGTAACTAAAGATAATCAAGGAACAGACCATCAATCTGGGGACTAGACAACAAATGTCAATGCCCACTATAGTTTCAGATCGTTCTTCACACCAAAGCAATGATAACATGAGTAACAGGAAATGGAACAACAACTAGGAAATGGAACAAAAAATAAGAAATGGAACAACAACTAGAAAATGTAACATCAACTAATTCTTATAAACAACAACACCTTAATCTTCAAAAATGTGTGCAGCAATTGTATCCTGCAGCAATCGTATCCTACAGAAATCAGATAGTAATCTTTACTCTAAGGATAAATCAGACAGCACACAGAAATAGAACGACAATTGATTAGCAATGAAATATGGAATAACACTTAGAGCCAAATGTAAATGCACGATAAGCCAAGATAAATGACACACACGACATGCCTTAGTATGGGGAAAATCAGTAATCTGATTTCTATACCACAGATATCAATCTTAGTTATAAAGAATAATGATTGTAATTCATAATGGAACATCAATGTCGGTTGAACAACAATTGCAATTAAATGTAAACTATCGATAAATATAGTAATACCAGTTTATGAATGTTACAACACGGTTACCCTGTAATTGAATAGTGATAGCATTCCATAAAGACCAACAATATTGTATCAATGATTAAAGGAACAACAATGTGTTACAGAGTCAAAATGAACACTATCACATTCTTGTCACAGAGAACGATATTACTCAGTCGAAAATAAATCAAATACAAGAGAATCGTGATGTAAAATAGAAAAACACATCAGATTACGAACAAAGCTGATAATGAAAACCATGCACGAACTAAAGATAATGGTACAGGAGCAAGTGTTCCACCAGGGCCAGGCCCTTAGCCTCCAAGGACACACCACTTGAGATTATTCCGGGATCAAAGATGGAACTACAACCAGATTTATATTAAAGCATTAAAACAAAATTACAGTGGATCACTTCTCAATGAGAGTCAATGATCAAAGTTTCAAATACAGAGAAACGTTACATAGAAAAATGACAGCAGATCCCCCCCTTGAGCTAGCGGTGCTACCCCTTTTTATAATAGCTAAAGCGGAGATACCAATGATGTAAAAATAGTTAAGGCAGCAATCCCTCAAGATCAAAGGATCCTGAGGGATTCGCCAAACTGTTAATTCCCAGTTATCCTTTTGTTCTCTTGCGCCGAGTCGATATCTCCTTTTCCTTTCCTTGGCTGATATGTTTTAATTAGGATTGCCTTGTTTGCATGTGGTTCCCCGCCAAAGGGACAACAGTTAACTTGACCCTGTCTTTTTCTTTGGAACTGCAATCTTTCGTTTTTCCCTTTTTCTGCATAAGAAATGGAAATTAGTAGTGATTTTATGTTGCGTATAAATCCCATAGATTTTGTCATGGTTTCTTATTATCTACCTAGTTCATGATGCAAAGAGGTTATGAATTTTAAAGAAAAGATGACAAAATAATAAATAAAAACATACCTTCTTCAGTACTCCACAATCATCAAATGGAAGAACTTACCCGCTAATTATTCCACATGGGAGGATGATAATTTTATACAAAAGCCTCCATAACTACTCAAGCATTAAGGAAAACACTTTTTGAAGTAGAGGGGAATGTTAGGTCCCTATACTACTAGTGTAACCCGTTATTGTTATTGCTGTGTCCCTACAATATTATTAATGTTATGTAGGCTTTGATAGTATTGGTTCCCCTTAGACTCCTATATACATAAAGGAGGTCTTGTCATTTGTGTAATGTAAAGGAGGTTTCCCCCTCGAAGAGGTTGATTTTGAAGTCATTGATCTATCTTTTCTTATATTTTGTGAGATGGTTGCATAACATGTTGGGCCACGTTTTATGGGGGTTCCACCTACAAATAATAGCATTTATTTCCATTGCTGCACTATCTTCTCCATTTTAGCCTAGTCCTTTAGATAGTAGCTCCACCAATCTCAGTGCCAAGTTTGACAACTCTGCCAAACTAACACATTCTCCAAAAGGGTCTCCAATCAATTAGCTCTACAAATTTTGACTTTGGGGTCCCTAGATTTGACTAGCTTTAAATTTTGATCTAGAAGGTCATTTTCAAACTTATTTATACCACTTTAAATCCTTTTAATATCTCTATCCATCTACTTGGTATCAAACTACTCCTGAGATGATCTCTTGCATAAGAAATTCCTTCAAAGACACTACACCATTATCCACTACTAATGATATTCATTATTCTTCTTGTGCATGATCCTGGACACCTATGTCTTCCTTTGAAATATTTTTCCATCTCTTCCCATCAATGGAAACATATTTCTAACATATTTTCCTTCATGGACTGGGTTGCTTCTTTTGATTGCTTAACCTGAAAGTGAGATCTAAATATTCAATATTTGTAGCCTAGTGCTTTCTGACCATAGTTGTCACATTTATAACATTTTATGTGACCAAGAAAGATGAAAGGACTCATGCCTTCCATTCATAAATGACCTATTATTCATAACCAATTTAATCAAACTTATTTTTACAAACTATTTACAATTAGCGGCCTTATGACCAAAAGTATTGCATGAATATCAAATTTCGTGAAAATTATTTGCATAACTTGACACCTTTTGCCTTTGATTTTTAGGATTTGCACATCCTATTCTCTAGCTTGCTTCCTGTAGAATTTGTCTCATATTCTAGTTCTTCACACTATTTATTTGTTTCCTTCAACTTATTTCTCACTCTAATTCTCCTTGCCTCCTTTAGCTAGGTTTTCAAGTTAGATATTTATTCCTTAAAATCATACTCCCTCTCTTCAAGTATTTGAAGGAGGAGTTTTAGTTCTCTGGATTCTAATGAGAGGCTTTCTATTTTGGCCAATGTTGAGCTAAACTGTTGGGTTGTGTTATATTCTTTCCACATAATTAACAAGGGATTTGAGGGGTACCCGTAACTCCACTTTATGGGGTCCGGGGCAGCGCCCCGGAAAATTTTGGTTTTGGACCCTATGTTA
>APFE030732815.1:65701-88210 GCA_000404065.3 Pinus taeda | reverse complement strand
AGTATCACTTTGTGAGGGATATGATAGAAGACAAAAATGTGTTGCTGGTAAAGGTGGACACTTTGAAGAATACTACAAATGCATTGACAAAATCTGTTAGCTCTGAGAAGTTCTCTTGGTGCAGAGAAATAATGGGTGTTTCAGGGCTGGAAAAATGACTAAGCTCTCCTGTGGCCCCCTGTGGAAAGAAAACAACATGTGGGAGATTGTTGGGTTGTGTTATATTCTTTCCACATAATTAACAGGGGATTTGACAGGTACCCATAACCCCACTTTATGGGGAAAATTTTGGTTTTGGACCCTGTGTTAGGTTGGGCGGACCCACCTATGCTTTTGTGCATGATTTTCGCACATGTTTTTTGGACACGATGGTTTTCGGTCCATGGTTTTGGACTCGATGGTTTTCGGAACATGGTATTGGATGCTTTGGCATGTATAAATATGTATTGTAACATTAAAATGAACATAATGAAAAATCAAGCTGGTAGTCCCGGTTTTGGGATCCAGTGAGAAATCTCTGTGTATATGTGTTTTATGTGTTATGCTCTCGCATTTTTATTTTTTCTTGTGATTTAGAATTCGTATCTTGGTAATTTCTGTACGGGGTTAAAAACTATATAAACATATCTTGGTATTTAACTAATATCTCCTTTTAACAGTCAAAAACTTTGATACTTGGAGAATATGTCTCATGTGGGTGATCAATTTCCTTCCGAGGATCTTTTTCTTCTACTTCTTTCTCCTCCCCTTTGCTCCTTCATACAAAACTTTCAACCTGCAATAAATCTCTTTTGTAGTCTCTTTTGTCTTCTCTCTCCATTATTGAAAATTTGTGGCATTAAGTAGTGGAGCAATTTGATAACCCATGATTCACCCAAATATACCTTCTAGTGATTAATTATAATAGAAGGAACCTGGATCTGACACCAATTGTTGGAATCAAATCACTACTAAGAGGGCATTGTGAATTAGTATTGATGTCACTTACACAATTTTTAAAACCTTATACCAATCATCAACACATGAAACAACAATAATAACAATGCACAATAACATAATAGTAATAAAACACATGGGGAACAATGATATATGGTGGAAACCCTCAAGGGGAAGAAAAGCACCTTGCTATTATTGTGCTACATGGAAAATTTTAGGGGCTAATGTTCGCCTAGTGGGCTAATTTTCCATGATTTTTCCACAAAAAAGATTTGCCAATTTCCAATTTTTATAAAGGATGTTTCTCCAAAATTTTAGAATATAAAAATTTTTACCTTAAAAATCGCCAACATTATATAGAGGCTAGATATAAAATCATTATAAATTTGAATAATTTTACAAATATATCAACAACAATTTTATAATTTGCATATTAAGGATTAGTGAGACGCCAATGTTTTTAAACCTCAAGAAAATTTTCCAACCTTAAAATTTTCCTTGTTGTGCTACTTCTCTTTCTTTATTATCAATCATCAAATTTATTTTACAAATTCTAGCCCCAACTTGCTAGGGTAACAAAACGGAAACGACCATGACGTCAGACCCTAAAAAAAAACAGAAAGAAGAAAGTGAAACTTGCATTCTTCCCTATGGTTCACCTAACTGATTTTTGTGTTTGATTCAAGTTATAGCCACCACGATTGAGTGGAAGGAGGTGATAACACAAAGAAAATGACATTAGATCCCTTTCTCATACCCCATACCTATGGGCTCTCATGGATTGTGGGTTACTATAAATTTGCAAAACTCAAAGTATGAAGAGCCAAACAGGGTTTCTTCAACTAATGGGGGAGATGTGAGATCCCCAAAACCAATAGTTCATATTTAATGGGGAAATATTTCAGCTAGAGTTAGAATAAATATATTTCATGATTATAATATATAGGTGAGGTTCCCTAATAGTTCTTTTTGGCATGAGAAGTACTTCAAAGGGTGTTGTGGATGAGTATGTGGTTCGTTATTATGGGACACAATATTAGAAAATGAATAATAAGGTACAAATTAGAGATATCACCAATTTTACAATCTAGAAAATAATATTCACTATTCTCTATATAGTAGGATCTTAAGCACCTCACTTACCCTCTAAGGCTCATATGGACCTTTCTTTGCAATGTGTGGAACCAACATTTTTCAAATATTGTGAGGGATTGTTAGCTAATATGAAATACCATCTTACTAAGTCATACGAGAAGACATAAACAATTTGGCTATGACAATATCTTGGTATATTTCCTCTTAGAGAGAGTTCCCAATATGAGTCTCAGGGTAGATTATCCTCATCCACATCCTTCATAGCCACACATGATGCAATGGACCAAGTCTATGGGGATATTAGTGGGTGTACATGCTAAACGATGATTCAAACACTCATTTTCCATATCGTTGAGGGGTGCCATCCTAGCTATTAATCATTATGCATATGAGGATATCAATTCTATGAATGATCCAGACCTAGTACTACCCCCCAACATGCACCGGGGTGCACTTGGTAAGAAATGTGTTTTTGGGTTTCTACAATAATTTTTTTTTTTGGTTTTTTCATGGACAAATAGCCATTGAACACTTGGATGGTTTGATACGCAAATGTGGGACCAACCTAAACCCTAGGTCAATCAACACTAAATCACATAGGAACAATGAAATGAGGTAGATATGAAGCATCTGAGGAGGAGGTGGGAAAAGAGAATGATGAGTGGTGCAAGTTCATGCACAACATGTAGTTTGTTTTTTTTTGGGGGGGGAGGGGGGCTTTTTCTGGGTTGTGGTTCATGAACACCTTGATCAATGGGTGGTCACTTTGTCAACAAAAAATCTGGGCTGATCAACCCTGAAGGGAATTTAGCCCCACGACCCACTAGCAAGGGCTAACCGCAATGGCTTCGGGCAAAATGGACCCTGTGACCTCTCGAACAATGAGGCACTGATTTTGACCAACTGAGCTAACCCTTGGGGCTCACAACATGTAGGTGTTGACTCTAGGGATACCACCATTATCTATTGGTGATATTCCTCCACAACTACATAGGCACACCTTCGGAGTACACTCCTCCCATTGTTGATGCCTCATGTGGTGTATTGTATGTGTTTTTTTGTGCTGTTGCCAACACGTATATGAATAAATTCTAGTATGTTGTTCTTAGGATGTAGTTTTTACATATGTAGTCCCTTATGAGTCAGTGCCTTAGATGACCTATTTTTACTAATGTAAACAAATGATATATATGATGTAAAAACTATACTTTTACCTATGGTATATATATGAAAATCTCAATAGTGTTCACTTGTTAATGTAGTTTAATGATATTTTAATTTATGTTGTTGATTAATGCATGTTATGAATGGCTTATAAACTTATTGTGAAAAATGCCAATATAAGAAAAAATTAGCCAATGAATATGATCCAAACTTAAACAGGAACGCAACAAATTATAGATATAATCATAAACACAGAGATGCAATAGAAAAATACTTATTTCATTAATAGAAAAATATTGAACTATGCTTACAAACATAATGGAAATAAGATAGCTTGGGCAATCGTAGCTTATCTCTGAGAAGAGATGTGGTGGCTACATGCCTATGAACTATGTTACAATGAGGCTCAAGGACCTATTTATTATTGTAAAACATGAGAAAACCCTAAACAACCAAAAACCTAACCCCAGGAGATGTAACACCAAGAGTTTGTGGGCCCCATTTGGGTTAGTTGGGTAGCCAACTTCCCAAGGTCATAACTTGGTCATATTATCTCCATTTGGCGTGTATGATACCTTGTTTGAAAGGTTTCTCTAGGTACTACAGGTTTCATTGTAGGCACTTTCCTATAGTAATGGGCCCACTGTGGAGCCAAAAAAAATGTTTTTTAGGGGGTCAAAACTGCTCCGAAGGTTGAGGACCCGAAAAACTGCTAAAAATAGTAAATTCTTAAATGAACAAGGAAACAGATGAAACTGATTGGGGGGTCTAGGTGGAATGGTGGGTGGCCACCAATATCCAACTAGATCCTTCCTCACCCCTTAGGAAGCAATAGTCCCCATTGCATGTAGAGCCTCGATGAGCTAAGGAAATTTCTCTTGAACTGGGTCCCTAGTGAACCACTTGCCTTGGTAAAGGCATTGGCATGCTTTGAAAACATGAAATAGTTGTATCCTCTATTGGGGAGTGTTCTTGATATGTGTTTCCATGATCTAGTCAGTTGTGGTCTCTTCCATAGAGTCCGGGTTGAGCTCTGTTGGTGTGAGTTGTTATGCAATGTTATATGTGTCCAACAATGGTGTAAAGTATGGCCGAAGGTGATATACATTGAACATTAGGTGTAGACCAAGGAATGGTGGGATGCTGAGCTCAAAGGCATTGTCAACAATGGCCTTAGTGAGGGTGTATGGCCCATATTGGAGTAGGAAAATCTTACGGTGGGGTCCAGAACTCCTTCTGCAAATGTAGCCAAACTTTGTCGCCCACATAGAACTTGTGTGGCACTAGATGTTGATCATGCTGTTGCTTGTACTTAACATTGGCTCTATTAAATATATCATGAACCTGCTTGAGGATGTGTTAAATGTGCTCAATGAAGTTGTTAGCCCTTTCAGCTTCGAACTGAACGTGAGCCGAATCTACCTGAGTGGCTACAAATGGTATGGCCACATCAATGGGGCATAATGGATGAAATCCCAACCCTATCCGAAAGGGATTGTGGCATGCTGAGCTGTGGAAACATCTGTTGTAGCTGTGTTGGAAATAGGGGAGACTTTCATCCCACGTAAGTGGGTGCTTCAAGTTTAACATGAATAGAATGTGTACAATTTTCCTATTGACAACCTTTGTTTGGCCATTAGTTTGGGGATGGAAGATCATGGACTTAGTATGTTTTGCATCCATCATCGACCAGAGACTTCACCAAAATGCACTCAGGAATCTGTTGTCCCAATCTGAGACAATGGAATGTGAGATACCAAAGTGTACCATACTCGCTCAAAGAAGATCCTAGAAGTGGCCTCTATGTTATACTCTTCTTACACACTGTCATGATGGCCATTTTAGAGAATCTATCGACGACCACGAAAATGAAATAATTTTCGTGCTTAGTAGAAGGAAGGCCCAACGTAATCGATGAAGAAAGATTCCCAAGGTCGGATAGGAGTACGTAGACGAGTATACATGTCTTGCTTCTTGATGGTTAGTTTGTCAATGGCGCAGGCGATGTAGGATCTAATGTACTTCCCAACATCCTGATGAAGTTTCGTCAATAAAAATACTTCTACAATACCACCAATGTTTTTTCTACTCTAAAATGTCCAATGACCCAATTGTAGTGTGCCTCCCAAATAACCTTGGCATGCTCACTTGAAGGAACACATATGTGTGCCAGGTGGCATAATAGTGCATCCTGAAGGTGAAAATTTGGAACTTGTTTCCCTTCCAAGAGGGTATAGTATATGTTGCCTAATTCTAGATTACTCTTATAAATATAAGGCCACCCCGATGTCTCATGCCAACATGAGTCAAGAATAGTGATCAACACTATGACTAGTGGTTGGTTGAAGCAATTAGTAAGATTATTGGTGTTGCTCTTCTTATACTTATTGTTCAAATGGAACTGTTGCAGATAGGTGGACCATTTTTTATGGTGATCGTTCTGCAACTTCCCTTGTGTCTGTATGAACTGTAGAGGTTGGTGGTCTATCTGGATGACCTTTTCCGTCCCTAGAATATAATGCTTCCATTCACGGCAAGCTTGCACAATGGAATAAATTTATTTGTCATAAGTCAAGTAATTTTAGACTGTGTCTGAAAGTGTCTCATTTTGGGAAGCCACTGGATGCCCATGCTGAGTAAGAACCACACCAATAGCATAGTCGGAGGCATATTTCTCAATCTCAAATGGTTGTTGCAGGTCTGGTAATGTCAGCACTGGTTCCAAACGTAGGTGATTGTTCAACTCAGAGAATGCTTGTTATTGGGGTTTTGACTAAAAATACTTTCCTTTCACTCTTCCCTTGGTGACTTGACTTATAGGCGAAGTGATATGAGAGAACCCCAACACAAACCTCTGGTAGAGATTGACAAGACCCAAAAAGTTGCAGAGCTTTGTTAGAGTGGTTGGGGATGGCCAATCCCAAATGAATTGTATCTTGGATGGGTCCACATGTACATCCTCCTCATCAATGATGTACCCCAGATATTGAACTTGGGTTAAGCCAAAGGTGCATTTCTCCAAGTTAGCACAAAACTTGTGTTGGCGCAGGGTTTGAAGAACCTGTCGAATATGGTGGAGGTGTTATTCTCAAATTTGGATGAAGATCAAGATGTCATATAAATAAACCAACACGAATGCATTGGTCAAGGGTTGTAAGATGTCGTACATCAATCTCATGAAGGTTGCAGGGGCGTTCATCAATCTGAATGACATGACCAACCATTCGAAAACGCCCTCGTTATATTTGAAGGTAGTCTTCCACACATCGGAGGACTCGATAAGGCACTTGGTGATAACCTGACTTCAAGTCAATCTTATTGAAATAGTTGACTCCCTTGAGCTATTCTAGAAGGTCATCAATCCGCGGTATTGGGTACCTATTCTGGACAATGATCTTGTTTGACGCCTGATAGTCAATACAGAGCCTCTAGGTCCCATCCTTCTTATGTACCAATACAATCGGCCTCCCACAAGGTGATGAGCTTCACCTGATGTACCCTTTATATAATAGTTCCTGCAGCTCACCATTCTTCATAATAGATCGTTGATAGATCATTCCATTGGGCAGCAACGTGCCTGAGGTCAAATCGATGGGCTTCGTGATTTGACAGTGCAGAGGTACCCCTGTGGGTGAGGTGAAAATATCATTGTACTCCTCCATGACCTTGTCCATATGTTTCTTCTATGCACAGGAGCCCTGCCTAGAAGTCGTGGCCATAACCTTCTTCTTTCCCTGAGGGTGAATCATATGGAAAACAAATTTCCTAGTCTCAGAAATGATCTTACTACATTGCTTTGCAATGATCAAAGAGATGGCAGTAGACAAGGCTACCTCCGGTATCTTGTACAACTTATTAGCCAAAGTAATAATCACAGAGTGATGTTTATACTCATATACAACATGTTTCTTCCACAAGTATGGTTGTCCTAACAATACATCACAAACTTCAAGAGGAGCAACATCACACAATAACTCATTCATGAAGGACTTGATGCTCTAGGGAAGGAAACACTATTCGTTCGTCCTTGGTGAAGCCACTAGATGGTGTACAACTGTGGATGTGTTATAGTCTTTAATCCTAGCTACTTCATGACCTCTACTGAAATGAGGTTCTTTTGGCTCCTGCTGTCAACAATGAACTACAGCAGAGAACCCTTCACCCACATCTAAGTAAGAGGTGTTCATTGTCCTCTCAATCTTCAGGCTCAATCTTCTGGATCTTGGTGGTAGCCATGGTGGCACTAGGATTTGCATCAATAATATTCTTCCCTTTGTTAATTCCTTTATTAGGTTTTGATTCAAAGCCGAAACTTGCTTCTGATTCGACAGCCTTTAGCTTCACCACCAATGGTTGCTTGGCTCAACACTCACTTGTATTGTGAACGGAACTCTTATGGAACTCACATCATTTTCCCATGTACTTCTTCATCTTTGGGGTGTTGTTCTTTTCTTGTGACTTTGGCGGGTTGTCCTGGGTAGTATTGTCTTGGCTTGATCCTTTGTTCTGTGGTTTGGGGGCACCTTTTCTTTACTTTGGATTCGAATATCCAAAGTCCCACTTCTTCTGTTTGAAATTTTGCTCAATCTTAATAGTGTACCGATATGTTGTGCTGAGTGAGGAAATTTCAAGGAACTCCATCTCATCCTAGATGTACTTGTGTAGATAGTCATAGTACTTAAGCACCACATGCTGCTCATTAGCCTTGATACCCAGCTTTGTGCAAAGGGTATGGAAAGTATTTGTGAACTCTAGCACATATTCATCCCTTCCCTGTCGTAGCATGGTCCACTTTATGTATTTGTTTTCATAGCTCCTGACATGGTAATATTGTTCCTCGATGGAATCTTGGAAAGAGTTCCATGTGGGTACATGTGAAAACATCAAGGGTTCACTCTCATCCTTTTGTTCACAGTAGGTTTCCCACCAATACTTGACGTGTGGGGTGAATTTAAGAAGTGCAAAAGTAATATTTTCCCGATTGGAAAAGTCATGAATTGAAAAATATCCTTCCAATCGATTTAACCATTTATCTATTGTGTTTGCATCTATTAAGACTTTGAATATGGGAATATAGAATTTAAGTTGTACCTTAAAATGAGTGTCGCCTCTAGAGTGGCTACTAGATGAAGATGCATCAAATGTGGGTAGTTGTCAAAGGATCTGGGGAAAGTTATCCATCATCACATCCCTCTGTCACTTGAAGGCTTCCTCGAGTCACATCCTGAAAGGATATCCTGCCTGCTCATTTTTACTTTCTTCTGCCATGGGAGGTCATCGGGTTTTGTGAGGTTGATCTTGCAATGGGTCAACCAAAACAAGCCCTAAATCCTTATACCCTGAACTTGTTGGGGACATGCAAAGAAAAATAGAGAAAGATCAGATCGCTCTGATACGAATGATCCAAACTTAAACAAGAACGCAACAACTTACATATAAAATCATAAACATAGATATGTAGCAGAAAAACACTTCATTTCATTAATATAAAAATATTGAACTATGTCTACAAACAAAATGGAAATAAGATAGCTCAGGCAATGGTATCTTATCTCTGAGAAGAGATGTAGCGGCTACATGCCTCTGAACTGTGTTACAATGAGGCTCAAGGACCTATTTATTATTGTAAGACATGATAAAACCCTAAACAACAAAAAACCTAACCCCATGAGATGTAACACCAAGGGTTTGTGGGCCCCATTTGGGTTAGTCAAGTAGCCAACTTCCCGGGCTTGTAACTTGGTCATATTATCTCCATTTGGCACATACGATACCTTGTTTGAAAGGTTTCTTTGAGTACTACAAGTTTCACCGTAGGCACTTTCATATACAATGGGCCTACTGTGGACCCCAAAAAAATGTCATTTAGGGGGTCAAAACTGCGCCAAATGTTGAGGACACGAAAAACTACTAAAAATAGTAAATGTTGAAATGAATAAGGAAACAAAAGAAGCTAACTTGGGGGTCTAGGTGGAATAGGCGGGTGGCCACCAATATCCACTTGGATCAGAATCAACAAGTGTATTAGTGTTTCAAGGAAAATGGAAGTAGGTAATGTTAAGAAAATGTCAGTCCAAGAGGCATACTGTCAAATAATAATAATGTAATGTAGGATTCATCAAAGAATAAACATGGTTCGACTAATACACTATGATTTGTGAAATATTCCAAATGAAGTAGCCTTAGAAAATACCTTAATAATGACACTATATTTCACCACGTTGTTCATTGAGTCAAGAGAAATTCCCCTTGAATTGATGAGCCAATTGGTGGGCGGAAAGAGAACCCAAGTAGTGGAAGATACATTCTCACTACTATGGATAGCACCATCTGAAAAACCTACATATATTGTAGAGGGACTTGAAATATACCAATCAAGCACCACGCATAAGAAAAAACAAAAAGTAATTGATGATAAAGAAGAATTAAAAAGAGGAAAACATGCAACACACAAAGCTATATGAAATATGTGCAAGCATCATGCAACTAGAAGGCTTATGCATAATACTTTTCTAGGTTAAGCCCACTATGCGGCTTCAATAAAGGTTTTCCATCATAGTCTACCAGAACATGGGCCCAATTTTTAGAACATGTTCAACAATATGGGAACCATTCTGGAGAGGTTCCAGCTTACCTACACCTAACTTATCATGATCCTGATCATAAACCATAACCAGATCACATTAAACAAAGACATGAGGTCAAATAAATTTATCATACTAATCCTTGACACACTTCCTATGAGTCTCTAAGGCTATTGTAGTGTTGTAACATTGTTCATCAAGATGGGACAAATGCAAGAGACATTATTCCTTGATGGAAGTATCAAGTAGCAATTCAATCACTAATTTCAAATATGGAATCTCACACTGAGCCATAAGTACAATCTAGACCATATAAATTGACTGGAAAGGAGTGAAGCTTGTGAAAGTTTTAACTAAGGTTTTTTGGGCCCATAACAAGGAAAATAGCATAAGACGCCAATTTGACTTTTGATTCTCTACCATCCTTTAGCACATGGTTTTCAAGATACTACTAATAGCCTCTACTCTTCCTTTAACATGGGGATAATAGGGGGTCGAGTGTTCTTGTTGAAAACCCAACTTGGTTTTTAATTATATCATCATATGGTTCCGAAAATGTGAACTATAACATATTATGATCATTTTAGGTACTCGAAACCTAGTAATAATGTTGCTTAATAATGATTATATATATCCCCTTTTCTATTTTTTCATATAATAATAACAATGCACTTTCCATTTCAATCCTCATGTTCATCATCTTTAATCATACTTTTTCTCTCCACTCATCTCGTTTTTAAATGTTATCCATCAATATGTTCAAGACTAGAGTATGATTTTTCAACCTTATAATAATTTCTTTGGAACCTCCTTTGCTATCTTTTCTTTTGTATTTATTAGAAGTGCTTGAATTTCAAAATTCATCCTTTCTTGATTTCTTTAGTTATCATGTGATCAGATAAGGAAATTAATCGCAGTTAAGAATAAGGTTGCAAACAATGTACATGCAGTTAATATTGGATTTTAACGTGAATTAGCATTAAAAGGTTAATATTGGCTTTTAATGTGAATTAGCATTAAAATGTTAATATTGGCTTTTAACATGAATTAGCGTTAAAAGGTTAATATTTGATTTTAATGTGAATTAGCGTTAAAAGGTTAATATTGGCTTTAAGCGCTAAAACCTTTATTAAGTGCCTTTTTTCTTAAAATATGAATTAAGCATGTCGGTGGTCTTGGAAAGACGGTAAACGGTTGCTTATGCGGGTAAAACGTTGGAAGCAATATTCTACCAAAATCACGCGATTAACCTTAGTAGGCGACACGTAGTAGGACAAAAGTTCTTTTCTCGCATGCCCTCGATTTGATATCAGTCGTGCAGAAATCTATGTGAGATTGCGCGATGTTCGTTGGATCGAGTGGGGTCACATCAAGATCGTCTAGCCTAGTTGGCCAGTGGACGACGTGACAATCGTTGGATAGACGGGATAGATCGATGGTTGAGAGTTAACCCGATCACAAGCTCTATGGAGGATTATCGCTAACTGCTGGGATTATACCACACATATGTGTGCCTAACAGTTATGGTAATGCTAATGGCTACCTCCAACAGTCAGCCTGGGGGAGTGGCTAAAGTTTAGTGGATATGCTAAGTTTAGTTGGAGTCAGGCATAATCACCAATATTGGTGGAGATATCGCATAAAAGCACTCAAAGAGCAGTTTTAGAGGAGATTCTAGAGAAAACAAAGGTAGAGCCTGAGAGACGGAGGGAAAGCCCAAGAGATAGAGAAACTCAGAGAGAGTGAAACAAGTGGCTCGCTAGGCTAATTAGAGCCTTCAAAAGGCGATGGGATAATCCAGAGAAGCTGAGAAAGATTGATGTTTGAGCTCAGTGCCACCAGAGGTTGGAGGCAGTTGTAGGAGCTACCAGTACTCATTCTCAGTTATCTGATAGTCAATTATGACTGTAGATGACCTTTTCAATCCATTCCAGGGATTTGCAGAAGCATTTGGGGACTTCTAAGGGCAAATATGCTACAGAGAAGTTTCAGACAAAAAATGATCCAATGATCAGTCTATTGTAGGTTTCTGATATGTGTTGGAGATAGAAGAAGAATTTCCAGAGATAGTTTAAGAATTCTGAGGGAGTTAGTGCCATCAAGAAGCTCAATACAACTCAGAGCACTAATTGAAGGGATCAAGTCCAAGGAAAATTAGACATGTTTGCAGAGTGAGGACAACCAGCGATATAGATGGTATTCTAAGCCCATTGGTTCAACTCAGTAACCTTTGGAGTTAAGTGTGGAAATTGTAAAAGAAGCTTTAACATAATCCCAAAGAGCCAAGTTGAATTGACAAGAGTTGAAGGAGACATAGCCCATGATATTAGGGTGAACTCCTAGATTAAATTTGTTGTTATGTGTTGATGTTTAGTTGCTACATTATATTACTGTTATGTGTGTTTTATATCAGTAGAAACACTTAAAGCACTAAAACATTTAAAAACAAATGAAGATATACACTTGTTTTAGGTACTTAATTCCGCAATTATCAACATAAGCTAGATCATATATTTGTTAAGATTTGGAGTGGGAGGTCCTTGTAAGTATAACAAGATGTTAAATCCTCATTTCAGATCAGGTGGTATCAGAGCTAGCTACTTGATTGATAAAGCATAGTTGCTTGAATGACAGAGCAATAGATTGCTCATTTGACTTGATAGGTGTTTAGATTGTACAAATGATTTGACTGTTTGATTGTTTGTAAACTGACTATTGCTTGAGTTTGCAAAGGTGGAGGGAAAGCTACAGATAGCTAAGTTGAGGAGAGGAAAAAAAGGAAGAAGGGTTGAAGGCCTTCTACTTAGCCCAAGGACCTCAAGGCAATCCTTGAAACACAAGAAGGTTTGTTTGTAAAATCCTACTTGAATAATCTCTTTGTGAACTTTGTTGAAGTTATTTTGTTCATTTCTATGATGACAACTTCTACAAGTAAGTTCTCAAAATCCTCCTCCATCACAAGATTCTTCAATGAAGACATGAAGCAAGACTTGTTCATCATGATGGCTATGGTGAGAGAAATGTATGAGGATGAAAGGAAGAGCACCAAACTTTGAGAGCAGTTGAATTCCATGAAGGAAGAGAAGCAGCTACTTTTTGACAAATTGCAAGAAATGGAGAGCCAACCTCATATTGCAAATATGAACCTAGAAAGGATGCATGAGTTGGAGACACAACTCCTTGTTGCCAAAGAATCCTTAGTCAAGTATTAGCTTGAAGAAGAGGTAAACAATCCTAGTTTGTCTTCAATTTCCTCTAAGAATGTTTATGTTGGTTCTTTTGAAAACCATACAAGAGGAATAGGGTCCAAGTTGATGTAAAAAATGGGCTATGAAGGAAAGGGATTGGGCAAACATGCATAGGGAATTTTTGAGCTAATAATGGTTGAGGAAAGGCCTAAGTATTTAGGTCTTGGATGTGGACAATCTGATGGAGAAAGTTCCAAAGCATCCATGAACACAATTGAAATAGTTCATAGAAGGAGTTTCATTTCAGGTTCTCTACCTCAAGTTTGTAAAGATTTTATTCATGGGGAATGCAATAGTTTGAAACCTACTCTACAAGAGAAAGGTCTTCATAAGAATGCACTTGAACAAGAGAGTTGTGAAAGCTCTAAAAGTGTTGAAGAGATTGATGGTGTTCCAAAGGGAGCCACTTCTTCATTCGATTCACCTCCTCATGAAGGTAACAAAGGTGAAAGAGAAAGGTATAAATCTGATTTCAATCATATTTCTTTTGATTATGTAAAGCATGATAAATTTCCACACAAGCATTGGAAAAAAATTGCATGTTCCTTTTGTAGTTTGGATAACCATAGTGTTTCTAGATGTTGGAAGAGAATGGCCACATACAAGAAACTTTTGAAGAAAAGGAGGCAAGAAGCTAAAGGTCCATTGGACAAGGCAAATTATGCTATCAAGAAGATGCACATGTGTTTCACTTACTGCCATAAGCAAGGACATTTTTCTGCAAAGTGTTGGACTCTGAATCCAACAATGCTTCCACAAAATTTGAAGAAGATGGGAAGAGAAAATGGCAAGGATGGAAAGGAAGTTTCCATAATTGATGTGTTGCAGGATGATTTACATGTTGATGTTAATGTGCAGACAAAGGAAGCACCTTTGATATGGATTGGTAAGAAATGGTTAGAGTTCTTATCCAATTAAGGTTGCATGTCTTTTGATTTGATGCATTTCTTTGCTAATGGAATGCAAGTTGGAGGGTTTTACCAAAAAGGTGAATGGAAGGATCTGAGTATGAGACTCACTTTATTGCAGATAAATTATATTCATTTCAACTTTGTAAGTACATGTACATATGATTGAGGATCTTGCACTATTGATTGTGCTTAAGAGAAAGTTGAATAATGGAATACATACATGAGAATAGTATGTATGAACATAGGGATGTTGATGATTTCCGTGTATTTGAACATGTATGTGTAATTGACTTGATGGTTGATTGCTTTGTTTAAAACATGCATGTAATGTCATATTGACTTGGAAAAAGCTGATTTTGTCTCCAAGATTGAAAAAGGAGATAATTATGAAGTGTTTCACAAGAGGTGGAATTCTTTCTACTTTGAAAAAGAATCATTAAATCCTTTTTGTACATGCTTGACTTGAAGAGTCAGTTGTTTGAAAAGGCATGTGTTTTTTGTTGGCTTGTTATTCACTCGATCATTTGTATACAAGATGTGAAGACATGATGATGATTCACATCATGTGAAATTTGTTTCTTTTGATGAAGCAAGGGTTTATGCCAACAAGTTGTTTTCTTGTATTATGTTGTTTTTGAAAAGATGTCAGAAGGATGTTTGTTTGAGCCACCTTGGATCAATGATTAGGAAGCGATGTTCAACTACCTTCTATAAACTTCTTAACAGAAATTTCTGAAGGAAAACCATTATCAATAGGAGGAAAACCACATTCAGAAAGGAAAGTGTTGACTACCTTCGAGTTTTAGTTCAGAGGCACTAGCCATACAAGGCAAGTGTATGGAGGCTGAAAGAAGAGGGTGTTGGTACTCTCATCTACTGTACCTATTAGTATATCAGTCTTTTGGGGCCGAAAAGATTCTCAATGGGGAGGAGTGATCAAATATTGATAAAGGACCTTAACCACAGTTAAGAATAAGGTTGCAAACAATGTACATGTAGTTAATATTGGCTTTTAATGTGAATTAGCATTAAAAGGTTAATATTGGCTTTAAGCACTAAAACCTTTATTAAGTGCCTTTTTTCTTAAAAAATGAATTAAGCATGTGGATGGCCCATGAGAGACGGTAAATGGTTTCTCACACTGGTGAAAAGCTGGAAGCGGTATTCTACAAAAAGCATGCGATTAACCTCAGTAGGCAACACATCACAAGGAAAAACTACTTTTCTCGCATGCCTTTGATTTGATATCGGCTGTGCAAAAATCTACATGAGATTGCGCAATGTCCATTGGATCGAGCAAGTCACATCAATGGTGGAGATCATCTAGGCTATTTGGCCAACGAATGACGTGAAAACCATTGGATGGATAGGATAGATGGATGGTTGAGATTTAACTTGACCGCAAGCTCTATGGAGGATTATCCCTAACCACCAGAATTATACCACACATATGTGTGCCCAAAAGTTATGGTAATGCTAACGACTACCTCCAATGGTTAGCCTGGTGGAGTGGCTAAATTTTACCCGATATGCTAAGTTTAGTTGGAGTCAGGTGCAGTTGTCAATTTTAGTGGAGATATCGCATAAAAACACTCAAAGAGTAGTTGAGGAGAGTCCAGAGAAAATAGAGGTAGAGCCCAAGAGAAAGAGAAAATCAGAGAGAGTAGAACAAGAGGCTTGCTATGCTAATTAGAGCCTCTTGAAGGTGATGGGATAGTCCAGAGAAGCTGAGAAAGATTGATGTTGGAGCTCAGTGCCACCAAAGGTTGGAGGCAGTTGTAGGAGCTACCAGTACTCATTCTCAGTGATCCAATAGTCAATTCTGACTGTAAAGGACCTTTTGAATCCATTACGAGGATTTAAGAAGCATTTGAGGACTTATAAGGGCCAAGATGCTATAGAGAAGTTTCAAACAACAAATGGTCAAATGATCAGTGTGTTGTAGGTGTCTGATATGTGCTAGAGACAGAAGAAGAAGTTCCAGTGACAGTTGAAGAATTATGAGGGAGTTAGTGCCATCAAGAAGCTCCAGACAACTTAGAGCACTGATTGAAGGAATCAAGTCCAAGGAAGCTTAGATCTGTTTGTAGATTAAGGACAACCATGGATATAGACGGTATTTTAAGCCCATTGGTTCAGTTCATTAACCATTGGAGTTAAGTGTGGAACTTGTAAAAGAGGCTTTATCATAATCCTAAAGAGCCATGTCAAGTTGAAAAGAGCTAAAGAAAATGTAGCCCATGATATTAGGGTGAACTTCTAGATTAAATTTGTTGTTATGTGTTGATGTTTAGTTGTTGCATTATATTTGTGTCATATGTGTTTTATATCAACCGAAACACGTAAAGCACTAAAGTAGTTAAAAACAAAGAAATAGATACACCCGTTTCAAGTACTTAATTCTGCAATTGTCAACATAAGCTAGATCATATATTTGTTAAGCTTTGGAGTGGGAGGTTCTTGTAAGTATAACAAGATGTTAAAGCCTCATTTCAAATCATCATGCTACCCTCTAGTATTGATTCCTTTCGAAAATGTCTTCTATAGATCACATTATGCTTTGTAGTTTCTTTTTTATGCTTATATATATTACATGGGAGCTTCACCTTGTTGGCCAATATCTCATTACGTTCATTGATAAGGAGGTTTTTAAAACTTCTAAAAATAAAGTAATATATTGCAATCATCGTCGGGGTAGCGGGTTGGATGTGAGGTACGAAGGTTTGTAGATATTGTGTTATATAAAAAAGGGTATATAGTAAAAATAAGGTTTTATTTAATTGGAAATATGTATTACGAGGGGGGTCAAACAAAACTATGTTGAGAGGTATTTATTATTATCTAACAAAAATAGGGGTATTATTTAATATCCCATGAATTCACATGTGCATCATAACTTCATAGAGTGAAGACCTCATGAATTCCCAGTTTTTATTTTACTATCTTTTTCTTTCATGTAACTGTATATTTAGTGCACATATTCTAAGATTCATTGTGTGCCTAGATGGCTTCATCTCTTGATGATATATATTCCATTTTTATAAATATAGAGTATGATGTCTATAAACCCCAACATTGTGTAGCCATTTACTAATGGACTCATGCATACTCATATATATGAGTGATCATATACATTTAATGAGATAGATTCTAATAATTGACCTCAATAATAATTAACTAGGATATTCAATCAAAGGACTCATATAATTACATAGGATGGGAGTGCCCTAACTTAGGTAAGTTAAATGTTAACACAAAGTCGATTGAATTTGATAACCAATTAAGCATATGTGCCAAATCACCAAACTATAAGATATTGCTAATGTAGCATTATGTTATAGACATGAAATAATGCATGCCATTATTTTTTGATCTATCACTAAAGCTAAGAGCATGTGGATTGGTTGTTGATGTAGGATCAATGGTGTATTATTGATCAAGGTCTAGTTTCATAGGCATAGGTGAGTAAAACAATGAGAGGAAAATGATGGTTGCATACAAGGGATCAAGTGCAAAGACACATGAAGAGAACTGATGCATATCATTTCTAACATTATAAAGGATAAGAGGGGTTGATGCAACCTGTTAGCCTCCTGTTGTAGCAGGTTACTCATCTTTCATGATTGACATTTTTACATGCCAAATATGTCATACTTTGTAGGCTGCAGTGTTCCATATTTGCTACAGAGACCAAAGAAAGATGCCATGAGAGGGTGCCAGTTCAAGTGCCACTGCTGTGTTCCAAATTTTGATGTGCTATTCCATTTTTGAAGAATTTTTTCAGTTCAAGGGAGGTCCAAACTGTTAAATCTTGGTCTCCCTAGGTTTCAATTTCTTGTTTCAGAATATAGAGAATGAATATCTGTCCAAACAGCTTAATCTTGGCAGATTCTTAGACAGGTAGAGAATAAAGGAGTCCAACTGCTTAATCTGGGCCCTTGGAAGAAATAAGTGTAGATGTAGATAGGAAGACAAAAAAAGAAAAAGTTGAAAAATCTGGGTCTGCAAGTCTAAGTGCACCCAAACCAAAAAGAAGAAAAAATGCTAGGTAAGTAGGCTGGGTAGGTAGTTTCGAGGTTGCAGAATGTTGATTTGTGATCAATTCCATATTTTCAAGTGTTAGATTTAGCCATATCACAGTTTTCAGGCAGTTTCTATTTGAAGGATTCAAGCAAGGCATGTCTAACTCCCCCTTCTTTTTATTTCCCAAATCATTTACTAACATCCCCTCAAGGACCTTGGGATCTGCCCAAAGAGTCCATTTTCACTCCATTCCTATTCAGACCAAGTCAACATCTGAGTTGACTTAGTGAAAAGAAACCACATTTCTTGTGTAAAAGTCATTCCTCCACAATCCATTCACTTCCTATGCCTAAGTTTCAGTTCACAAACTTAGGCCCTACATTTCACCTCACAAGTTCATATTAACCTCTAATTCTATTTTATTAGCTCCCTAAATCTTCTCCCCTTCCCCTATTCTACAAAAAACTATATATAAAAAAACCCCAAAAATATTTAAATATCCCCACCATGGCAACTATAGCCTAATAAAAAAAATCTGGGAAATACCAGGTCTATTTGGGGCCTTGATATTAGCCCTTCCACCTTTGTTTCCCTTGGGATTTGTTTTAACCACTGGTTAAGAAAATAACCATGCCAAAACCCCTCCCCTGCATACCAAACCATAGGCCCCTGCCGAAACACACTAATTTCTAAAGTTCAAAACCCACCCGAAGCCACGAATAATTAAAGTTTATCGTGCGCACAACTTTATTAAATCCTGTGCATCTTCACCTCTCATCCACCATCGGATCGCCTCTCCCAGATCCGACGGCCCTCATGCATATCGGGCACCCTTACATAATGGTGTGATAGCACCCGATGGACGATAGTTTCCCTGTTGTACACCGGGACAACTGTCGGCTTTTCATTGCATCGGGCCGCCCCTGACACATACTGCTCCCGTACCAAAGGCAGTCCGACGCAAACCGCTTACCACCTTCCCTTGTGCTCACGTCACTCCACCCCACGTCACTTGCCACATCACCACCACCTCACCCCTTCACGCCTGCATCGACTTCCTGCCACCGTACTGCCACGTCATCACCTTGCCGTACCGCCACATCACCCTGCTGACGTCATCACCGTACAAAGAGTCCCACTACTGACGTCATGCTGATGTCATCTGTTGTACCATTGACATCATGCTGATGTCAACAGCTGAAAAAACACGCAAGTGCAAAATCTAAGATTCAAAAGCCCGGAATGAAAAACAGAGGCAGTTTTCAATGCGCAATTAGCGCTTACGGGAAATGGGCCAAAATGGGGAATGTTTTGATTCCGTAGCCGTTTTGCGGCGAAAAGGGGCTGAAAGGGCCGATTTTGCAGTTATTAGCATATCAGAAGTAGAAGGAAGCTGAATTTAAATGTCAAAATGAATTAGGAAGCGGCAGAGAGTGTCAGTGTTGCGGCAAAGTGTATCAGTGAAAATCTTTCAGCGGCCCGAAACAGGAAAACATTAAAGGGCCATCCAGCAAAGTCAAAGAAATAGTGAAGGCCATTTAAAGGCACTCAAATCACAATTACTGCACATCAAACTCACATAAGATCAGTGGACCAAAGCTCAAGGCACAGTTATTGCAGAAGCATTGCACCAAGTCACAGAGGACACCATATTAACTCATTTTGATCCAGCTCCCTCTAGCGCAACCCAAAGGATACCTACTTGCATTTAATTTCAGCACAAATTTAGGTTTCAAATTCTTCTTTCCGCAGACCTATTAGGTGGGTTGTAATAAATAATTTTGGATATTTACCCTATATATACAACCCTGAACAATGTAATCAGGGTGGGTTGGTTGTTGCTATTGGATGGATAGTTGCTAATGCATTCCAAGAGAGACTGGCACTATATGTTTGATATGTTTCTATAATCAAAGACTACTTACGAGCTTGGAGAATGGATTGTTTACTGTGTTAATGGTTGAAGAGTGAATGTGGAATTCTTGTGCTGTTACACAACTCAATAAGTGCTTCTTACCTCTGTTTTCCATTCATAAATCAACATCTAAATAGCAGAAAGAAAGATTAGCTTAGAACTTGTTTGACTGCACTCTATGCTCAATTTCTACTGTTTCTTTATGTTTTCATCTATTTTAGGCATAGACATGAATTCCACATGGCTCATGTTTGCCCTAATTCACCATGTATGACAGCTATCCAGGGATTCTTAACTACCCCTAGATAGAGCTCATTTCCCTTCCTTTCATTAAGTTGAGTGAGAGATTCTTAATTGCCTCTCATTCCTTACATTCCATTCCATCTCTCTAGCTTGAAGGTTGTTTTATGTACAACTACCCTACTCCATTTTCCTCTTGTGACCAAGAAAACGTACCATCAGTCTTACTCCACGATTCCATGCCCAATGGTTTGAACTTATCACACTATTCCTTGCCTCTTCATTTGAAAGCATCCTCCTTCCATCCAAACACCACCCAAACACAAACAAAACTCCTTGCACCCAATAACTAGCCTAAAATAATCATCAACAAAGCTAAATCATTAAGAGAGAGCCCTCTCTGATTGCAAGTGGGCTAGAACCTGCAATCCAAAGATTGGTTTGTGGTTACCTCGGCCGTATCCCTTCAGAAGCTTAGGGACAGCCTGAGTGATAACATAATGGCGACTCCACTGGGGAACTTCCTCAGGTAATCTCACAAATCCAGTTCGAAGCTCCGCAGAGGAAGAAACTGACCTTTAAAAGTTTTTGTTTAAACTGTATTGTTAGAAAAATTCCCAAAAACAAGCCAGAAGCTGGCTCCCAAAAAGCATTCGCGTCATACAAGATCAAATCCAGACCCAAATCCTCCAGCTGTTTTTGAAAACCCCAATATAATTTCTAAAATCCTTAGAAAACAAGAGCAACAAGAAGATTTTGCGGACATTAATCCTGAAGCAATTCAACCTAGTGAATTTTCAACCCCTATCAAAGTTTTATTTCATTCAAGCCCTACTTCCCCTTGTTCATCATCCACTTCTCCAAGTACCTCCCCCACACCTCCATTCACTACACAGACCACCGTTTCCACTCCTATTATCCCAGTTACCCTAGTTGTTCAACTTATCCTCATTGTTCCACTTATTCCTGTCAACATGGCTAATAGATATGCACCTTTACAACTGCCTGCAAATCCCGGGGCTATGCCTCAGGATTACCAAACTAAAATAACCTATTTTGATGGCACAAATGCCTACATGGCCCTTCAGCACACAAAGAAAATGTAGGACTACTTTGAGAGTTATGAGATTGATGATGATAGTGTGAGAATGAAAATGTTTGTGAAAAGTTTAACAGGCGATGTTAGGACTTGGTTTAGAGCACTCCCAGCCAATTCCATAGGAGACCCAGAAGCCTTATATCAGCTGTTTATCAATAGATGTGAGAAAAAGAAAGACCCCTTTCACATATTATCTGAGTATGACACTATCAAAAGAGGCCCTCAGTAGACTATTTTGGATTACTGTGCAAGGTTCAATAATGTTTATAATGCAATACCACAGAACCTAAGACCCCCACCTGATCTGGCTTTATATAAATTCCCTAATGGTTTTGATGCTGAAATGGCTTATCAATTAAGGGAAAGAGCCCCTCAAAGTCTTGCAGAAATGAAAAATGTTGCGGTTAGTGTGGAGGCAAACCTAATTGCCAAAAGAAACATAGCTAGAACCGAGAGAAGAACTACCTTTAAGGAAGAACCCTCAACCTTAGACCAGAAGTTAGATGCTATTATCAATGGCATGCATAGGCTAGGAGACAGAGTAGAGATTGTTGAGAGGAAATCATCATGGGAAGGACAACAATCCAACACCATAAGGAACCCAAATTTCAGGAAAAATCAAACCACAAATGCTGGAAGGGCTAGTCCCGACCATGATATTAGGCCTCCTTTCCAAGAAAACTACGCAGAGGCATCCACATCCAGTGAGCCCACAGAGGAGACTCACATGAACTTGATAGACTCAAAAAATGAGCAACAGATTTTTCTCACTCAAGAAGACCAAGACTACCCTAATATAAAACAATTTCAGACCAAGTCAAGAGAGTCTTTTGACTTTAAACAAGGCTATGATTCCACTGTATATGAGGTCCACAAACAATACGGGCTAAGAACAAGAACCATTGATATCCCTGTACCTAGCATAACAAAGGACAACAAGTAGCCCAACAAGGTTAAAGGCAAGGTTGTCATAACAGAACCAACTGATATAACTGTCCCAAGCTCACATCAAGTGATTGTAGAGGACATGACAGACATACAACCTCCTATTGATCAACCTCTGCCCCCTTCTTCCTCGAAAGAAAATTTGAACAGCAATCCGAAAAATCTTCCCAAAACAGAAAAAGCGCAAACTGTCATCCACCGTAACGCAGACACTCAAAAGGAAAACACAGAAAGTATTCTTGAAAAGGAGAAATCTGCTACTATTAACGCAAATATTCCATTAGAAAAACCATTCAATTTAGAAGCAGAGATTGGAAAACTTAAAATATCCATCCCCCTCTCAGAACTT
>APFE030732815.1:0-65691 GCA_000404065.3 Pinus taeda | reverse complement strand
AGAACTTGCCAAACATGATGTGTATAGGCAACAAATTCAAAGGTCACTTCAACTACCAGAGGTAAGGGATGATGTAAAAGTTTTAGATGATACCCCTGAGCTATTGTTTGGTCCAGAAGTTAATGGAAAATCAACATATGGATCTGTCCCGCCCTTTTGTGTCAGTTTGCACATACATGACAAAATCTTGCACAATGCTATGTTTGACTCAGGTGCCTCACACAATCTTATGCCTAAAGCTGTAATGGAAAAGCTAAACCTTGATGTCACAAGACCCTACAAAGATCTATACTCCTTTGACTCAAGCTAGGTCAAGTGTTTAGGCTTAATCAAAGACCTTTGTGTGTCTTTAGTCCAGTTTCCCAACAAGACAATCCTAATGGACGTAGTAGTTGTTGACATTCCCAAAAAATATGGCATGCTACTATCAAGATCATGGGGAGAAAAACTCCAAGGATCCCTCCAACTCGACCTCTCTTATGCCACTATTTCTGTCTTTGGGCAACCAAAGAGACTGTATAGAGAAACACTCATGAAATATGTGGTAAGTAGTGAGGAAAGGCCCCAAAATTTTCCAATTTACTCAATCCATTCTGATATGGATTCATTTATTCTTTTTAATGATGACATCAATCCTCCAGATACTGACAAGCCTTTGGCTTTAGAGCTAAAGACATGCTTGAATGAAGAATTGGTTGCCCGTGCCCATAACATGGCCACAACAATCAGGGCAACCATCAAACAAGAAGAACCTCCTCGAAAAGAAATTTTAAATCTGTCCACTCCTAAAATGACTGAAACTCTTGATACAAACCACAAGCAAGAAATCACATGGTATTTAGAGTTTGATGGTTCTGTCAACAAGTTAGGAGCAGGGGCAGGTGTATGGATTCAGAATACACATGACAACCATGCAGAGGGCCATGCCTACATACTAAATTTAGATGTACCAACAACATGGCAGAGTATGAAGCTCTCCTCTTAGGCCTAAAATTGCTCAAAGTTTTAGGAGCTAGAAAAGTGTCCATTCTAGGTGACTTCGATCTAATCATACAACAAATGAAAGGCAACTTTGTTACCAATGACAATAGAATGAGGGCCTATAGGGCTACTGCAACAAAAGTACTTAATACCTTCACTGAATCCGAACTTGCCAAGATTTCAAGAAACCAAAACATACATGCACATAGCCTAGCCACTTTTGCTAGCACATGCAAGCTTCCCTTTGAGCCAAATCACCATTTCACTGCTGAGATAAAACATAGGCCCGCTATTCCTAACAATATTAGAGATTGGCAAGTATTTGAAAATGATGCCCAGATTAACATTTTCCTCATCTTTGAGGGCGAATTTTAAAATTCAAACATTGACATGGAGGCCATGAACGATTGCCAACAACAAACAAATGAAAATCAACAGATTGTAATAGTTGCAACAGAAAAACAAATCCTGAACCCAACTGTTTTTGACAATGCAAACATAGAACAACTGAAACAAATGCATTTAGAGGAAACAGCCAAAGCAGAGGCTGAGTTTATGGATCTAAGGAATAATTTTTTGCCTGCTGGCCTCACTCCATTAGAAGACATGTTTGATGACAATGATGTGCCCAAAAAACAAAAAATGGAGCCTTTAAATGCTGCTATAGAAGAACATAACATAGGGACAACAGAGAAGCCCAGAATGATTAAATTGTCCAAAAATCTGCCCCCTGATCAAAAGCCAAAGTATGTGGATTTGTTCAAAGAGTTCCAAGATGTATTTGCTTGGAGTTATGAGGACTTGAAGTCCTATGACACCTCAATGATTCAACATACCATTCCCTTAAAACCAAATCAAAAACCATTCAAGCAGAAACTTAGAAGAATAAACCGTATGCTTCTTCCCCTCATTGAGAAGGAAGTGAAGAGAATGTTTGAAGCAGGTATTATAGCACCCATCAGATTTTCTGAATGGGTATCCAACCTGGTTCCCACAAGGAAAAAATCAGGTGAGATCAGACTGTGCATAGAAATAATAAATTTAAACCAGGTCTCTTTAAAAGACCACTACCCTTTGCCCAAAATGGACCACATCCTACAAAGAGTAGTGGGTTCCTCTAGAATTTCTTTACTAGATGGATTCTCATGTTTCAATCAAATACTTGTTCACCCAGATGACTAAGACAAGACAACCTTTACCACATCCTGGGGAACATTTAAGTATGTTAAAATTCCTTTCGGGTTAAAGAACGTTGGTGCCACCTTTCAAAGGGCAATGGATATTGCATTTGCCAAGGAGATCCATGAATTCCTTGTTGTCTATCTTGATGACTTAACCCCTTTCTCCAAATCTGATCAAGAACACCTCAAGCACTTAAGGCAGATCTTCATGACATGCAGGAAATATGGCATTTCCTTGAACCCCAAGAAGTCCTTGTTTGGCCTTGAGGAGGGTAAGTTGTTAGGCCACATCATCTCGAAATACGGTATCAGAATTGATCCGAAAAGAATTCAAGCAATCCTTCAAATTCCATACCCAAGAAACATAAAAGAGTTGCAAGCATTCCTTGGAAAGATCAATTTCCTAAGGAGATTTATCCCAAACTTAGCAGAACTGATAAGACTGTTAAATAACATGTTAAAAAAGGATGCTTAGGTAAGATGGTCTCTGGAAACCAAGCAGGCTTTTGAGAGTATCAAAGCTGCCCTGACTCAAACGCCCGTACTCACAAGTCCACAATTTGATAAGGATTTTATCATCTTTTCCTTTGCTTTAGAACACACCATGGGTGTTGTCCTTCTGCAAAAGGATGATCAAGGAAATGAAAATCCTATTGCATTTTTCAGCCGAGCCTTAAGAGATGCACCCTTGAAATACCAAATCATGGAAAAACAGGCCTATGCCCTTGTCAAAGCCATTAAAGACTTTAGAGTTTATATTTTGTATTCACATCTGCTTTCCTATGTCCCAAACTTTGTTGTAAAAGACATATTAACTCAAGAGGGACTAGAAGGCAAAAGAGGCAAATGGTTTGCCAGTATTCTTGAATATGACATTGAGATAAAACCCACAAAGCTGATAAAGGGACAAGGTTTAGCCAAGCTAATGTTCGAAACAAATTTTCAGGCCTTAGACATCAACCAGCTGGATAATGAACAAGAGCTGGTGACTCCACAGATCATTGAAACCTTTTTACAATCCCCATGGTATGTCGATACTTGCTATGTATTGTTAAACCTATGTGCTCCCCAGGATTGTCCAGAACCAAGAAAAGATTTTTGAAGACGAAAGCTCTAAAGTTATGTGTCTTAGATGGTGCCCTGTTTTGGAAAAATCATGAAGGAATACTGCTAAACTGTTTAACCATAAATGAAACGAACAACATCATGAAAGATTTCCATGCAGGGGACTATGGAGGGCGTCTATATTGGAAGTCCACCACTGAAAAGATTTTAAGGGTAGGTTATTATTGGCCCTCTCTATTTGCAGATGTCAGAAAATTTGTTGTTTCATGTCAGAAATGCCAAATCTTTGAAGGAAAAAGAAAACTGCTCCCTTTGCCCCTTAAGCCTATCTCAACCGAAAAGCCTTTTCAACAATGGGGTTTTGACTTCATAGGTGAAATCCATCCTTCTTCTTCAGGCCAGCATAAGTGGATTTTAATAGCCACCGACTATTTCACCAAGTGGATTGAAGCCATCCCATGTAGGCAAGCCAATGACTCCACTATTATCAGATTCCTTGAGGACAATATCCTTTCTAGATTTGGCTGCCCTGAGAAAGTCATCACTGACAATGCTACTACTTTCAAGTCCAAAAAAATGATCAACTTCTGCCATAAATTCCACATTACCTTGGGCCACTGTTCAGCCTACTACCCTCAAGGTAATGGCTTAGCCAAATCATCCAACAAAAGCCTCATCAATATCATAAAGAAAGTACTAGAGGAGAACAAAAATAATTGGCATGGGAAGCTCACAAATGCCCTGTGGCCATACAGACTTTCAACTAAGAAATCCATTGGGATGAGCCCTTATGAGCTAGTATATGGCATGAAAGCCAGATTTCCTTCATCTTTGGGCATTCCTACTATCAAACTGTTACAAGAGATTCAAGCTGAACCAAATGACATTCAAAGAAGAATTAATCAGACCATTTAGCTTCAGCAAACCAGAGAGCAAGTGTATGACAGATCTCAGATTTTGCGGGAAAAGCTCAAAAAGATGTTTGATAAGGGAGCCAAGGCTAAAGATTTCTATGTTGGCAGCAAAGTTCTAAGGTGGGATTCACGAAGAGAAGACAAAGGCAAACATGCTAAGTTTGATTTTCTTTGGAAAGTTCCATTCATTATCAGCACAGTGCAAGGCAACAACACATATTTCCTCAAATCTGAAGATGGCAGCACAACTGAAGCGGGCCCTGTAAATGGAAGAATGTTAAAACATTATCATGATCCCTTTTGTTGAAGATCTCCCAACAAGATCATGTATGTACATAAATGTTTGTATATATCAGCATTTTATTTTATTTTGTATATAAAAGTCTAGGCAATAGAGCATGCAGAAGAAAGCAGGCGATGCTACACAGGTCATAGACATTTCAGTTGAGGGAAAGTGCTGTTCTCATTTCCACAATTTCAATTATCTAACAGTCAACACTAAGAAATTTCAGTCTACAGCTACAATAGAAGATTAAGGCAGTCTCGCCTGCTGTTCTTAGCTTTCCCCAAGGAAAAGTCATCCCCAAGTGGAGCCACTGTTAGCCTCCTGCTGCAGCAGGTTACTCATCTTTCATGATTGACATTTTTACATGCCAAATATGTCATACTTTGTAGGCTGCAGTGTTCCATATTTGCTACAGAGACCAAAGAAAGATGCCATGAGAGGGCGCCAATTCAAGTGCCACTGCTGTGTTCCAAATTTTGATGTGCTATTCCACTTTTGAAGAATTTTTTCAGTTCAAGGGAGGTCCAAACTGTTAAATCTTGGTCTCCCTAGGTTTCAATTTCTTGTTTTAGAATATAGAGAATGAATATCTGTCCAAACAGCTTAATCTTGGCAGATTCTTAGACAGGTAGAGAATAAAGGAGCCCAACTACTTAATCTGGGCCCTTGGAAGAAATAAGTGTAGATGTAGATAGGAAGACAGAAAAAGAAAAAGTTGAAAAAGCTGGGTCTGCAAGTCTAAGTGCACCCAAACCAAAAAGAAGAAAAAATGCTAGGTAAGTAGGCTGGGTAGGTAGTTTTGAGGTTGCAGAATGTTGATTTGTGATCAATTCCATATTTTCAAGTGTTAGATTTATCCAGATCACAGTTTTCAGGCAGTTTCTATTTGAAGGATTCAAGCAAGGCATGTCTAACTCCCCCTTCTTTTTATTTCCCAAATCATTCACTAAGATCCCCTCGAGGACCTTGGGATCTGCCCAAAGGGTCCATTTTCACTCCATTCCTATTCAGACCAAGTCAACACCTGAGTTGACTTAGTGAAAAGAAACCACATTTCTTGTGTAAAAGTCATTCCTCCATAGTCCATTCACTTCCTATGCCTAAGTTTCAGTTCACAAACTTAGCCCCTACATTTCACCTCACAAGTTCATATTAACCTCTAATTCTATTTTATTAGCTCCCTAAATCTTCTCCCCTTCCCCTATTCTACAAAAAACTATATAAAAAAACCCCAAAAATATTTAAATATCCCCCCCATGGCAACTATAGCCTAATAATAAAAAAATCCGGGAAATACCAGGTCTATTTGGGGCCTTGATATTAGCCCTTCCACCTTCGTTTCCCTTGGGATTTATTTTAACCACTGGTTAAGAAAATAACCATGCCAAAACCCCTCCCCCACATACCAAACCAGAGTCCGCCGCCGAAACATACTAATTTCTAAAGTTCAAAACCCACCCGAAGCCGCGAATAATTAAAGTTTATCGCGCACACAATTTTATTAAATCCTGTGCATCTGCACCTCCCGTCCACTGTCGGATCGCCTCTCCTAGATCCGACGGCCCTCATGCATATCGGGTGCCCTTACATAACGGTGCGATAGCACCCAATGGACGACGGTTTTCCTGTTGTAAACGGGGACAGCTGTCGGCTTTTCATTGCATCAGGCCGCCCCTGACACATGCTGCTCCCGTACCAAAGGCGGTCTGACGCAAACCGCTTATTGCCTTCCCCTGTGCTCACGTCACTCCACGCCACGTCACCTACCACATCACTGCCACCTCACCCTTTCATGCCTGTGTCGGCCTCCTGCCACTGTACCGCCACGTCATCACCCTGCCTTACTGCCACGTCACCCTGCTGACGTCATCACCATACAAAGGGTCCCACTGCTGATGTCATGCTGGCGTCATCTGCCGTACCGCTGACGTCATGATGACGTCAGCAGCTGAATAGAGGTAGTTTTCGATGTGCGATTAGCGCTTAGCGCTAATCGCACATCGAAAACTGCCTAATCGCGCATTGCTGCAGGAAATGGGCCAAAATGGGGAATCTTTAGGGAATCTTTTGACTCTGCAGCCATTTTGCGCCAAAAAGGGGCCGAAAGGGCTGATTTTGCAGTTATTAGCATATCAGAAGTAGAAGGAAGCCAAATATAAATGTCAAAATGAATTAGGAAGCAGCAGAGAGTATCAGCGTTGCGGCAAAGTGTATCAGTGAAAATCTTTCAGCAGTCCGAAACAAGAAAACATTAAAGGGCCATCCAGCAAAGTCAAAGAAACAGTAAAGGCCATTTAAAGGCACTCAAATCATAGTTACTGCACATCAAACTCACATAAGATCAGTGGACCAAAGCTCAAGGCACAGTTATTGTAGAAGCATTGCACCAATGCACAGAGGACACCATATTAACTCATTTTGATCCAGCTGCCTCTGGTGTAGCCCAAAGGATATTTGCTTGCATTTAATTTTAGCACAAGTTTAGGTTTCAAAGTCTTCCTTCCGCAAACCTGTTAGGTTGGCTGTAATAAATAATTTTGGATATTTACCCTATATATACAACCTTGAACAATGTAATCAGGGTGGGTTGGTTGTTGCTATTGGATGGATAGTTGCTAATGCATTCCAAGAGAGACTGGCACTGTATATTTGATATGTTTCTATAATCAAAGACCGGTTATGAGCTTGGAGAATGGATTGTTTACTGTGTTAATGGTTGAAGAGTGAATGTGGAATTCTTGTGCTGTTACATAACTCAATAAGTGTTTCTTACCTCTGTTTTCCATTCATAAATCAACATCTAAATAACAGAAAGAAAGATTAGCTTAGAACTTGTTTGATTGCACTTTATGCTAAATTTCTGTTGTTTCTTTATGTTTTCATCTGTTTTAGGCATAGACATGAATTCCACATGGCTCATGTTTTCCCTCATTCACCATGTATGACAGTTATCCAGGGATTCTTAACTGCCCCTAGATAGAGCTCATTTCCCTTCCTTTCGTTAAGCTGAGTGAGAGATTCTTAATTGCCTCTCATTCCTTACATTCCATTCCATCTCTTTAGCTTGAAGGTTGTTTTATGTACAGCTACCCTGCTCCATTTTCCTCTTGTGACCAAGAAAACGCACCATCAGTCTTACTCCACGACTCCATGCCCAATGGTTTGAACTTATCACACTATGCCTTGCCTCTTCATTTGAAAGCATCCTCCTTCCATCCAAACACCACCCAAACACAAAAAAAACTCCTTGCACCCAATAACTAGCCTAAAATCATCATCAACAAAGCTAAATCATTAAGAGAGAGCCCTCTCTGATTGCAGGTGGGCTAGAACCTACAATCCAAAGATTGGTTTGTGGTTACCTCGGCCATATCCCTTCAGGAGCTTAGGGACAACCTAAGTGATAACACAACCCAAAACTATATATTGGCACATATAAACTTTAATTAATTTATTCTTTGATCCACATGTTTTGAATTTTTTATGTTTTTCATTAATCATCATTGGAATAAAGTGAAGGGGACATTATTAGGTTGGTGAAAATTAGGTGTTATTAATTCTCCACTAAGGTTTGATCACACCAAGTGACATCTTCAACTCTCATCGGTCATCGTACAAACGCAAGGGGGCCATTGTTTAATATAATATATCATGGTTATTAAGTTGGTTTAAGATATTTTATACCATAACTACGACATGATAACACACCTATTTATAGATGGTGGATGCTCAACAATCAAAATAGTAGAAAAGCATTCTCCAACGTTATTATTATTATTATTATTTATCATATATACTATTTACTAAATCTTCTATTTTTTCATGATTTACCATTAAATTTAACTTTCGTAAATAGGAACTTAACAAAAGAACATTATTTTCACCTAATTTAATAACATATTTAGGAAAAATTTTAAATTTGTCTCATAGAGGGCACATCGTTTCATAGGACAAGTTGTTATGTATTCACCAAGTTAAACAACAATTGACCACTTCATGTATTTAAAGGAATGCAACTATGATGGATAAAGAAGTTGCAAAATATAGTAGTAAATAGGGTGGATAGTTGCATAACAATATAGTCCCTACCTCTTTGGTAGTTATTGGTCAATACTTATTGGTTGATACAAAAATGAATTCCAAATTATATTGTTAAAAAAATTAATATTAAAACTTACATTATTCTAACTTTTAAAGCATCTAGAGACAAGTATCCTAGTACATGGATAATTAAGCATGTTCGATACCTCATGAGCCCCAATCTCCCAAACACTTCAATCTCCCCAGACCATGCATTTCAAAAAAAAATATTTTTATTGTTTTTATTGTTTTTAAAAGTTTACCTCTTAATTAGTTCTTATTCAGAATCTAGGTATTCTTTGAGTTGTTATTTGTTTTTAAAAGTTTACCTTCATCTTGGACATCTAGACTTACTCGAACAATGCATTTTACTAAACCTTAATTTTGTTATTTTTAAAGTCTTTTTGATATTTTTTGAGTTACTGTGGAGTCTAGGATTTTTTCTAAAACACCACTTGGTTTCAACTTAAACTCTAAAACCACTCAAATTTTGAAGAAATGGTAATGCGTCATGGCCCTTCTATCCACTATGATCCTTTGGGGTTTAAAACCTTCAAATAACCCACTATGATTATTATTTAACCCCAAACCAAATTCCCAACATCATCAAACACCAATGAACCTCAAGTACAAGTGACCTCTTTCAAGTCTAATGAACTCTTTGAAGTGGGTCCGCTAGTGCTATTGGGCAAACAAGACCCTAGCCAACTGACCCGTTAAGAGACTGATACAATTTGATTGGTTTAGGTTTAATGGTCATGATTCGATGTTGAAAACATTGACATCTAGACCTTTGTCATAAATGGAAGCAAGGGTTTGCACTCATGGTTCCTCCTCCAAGTTCCACCATAACGTTTGATGTTGGAGACTATGTTAGCACCTAAATCCTCCTTAGGCTGAAAGAAGGCAAAATTCAGGGTAACCACAAACCACGCTCAGTCTGGTAGCTAGCCCCACCAGAACAGGAGAGGGCTCTCTCCGAGTCAATCTCAGTGAATAGATAAACGAAAAGGTCTAAGATGAATTATAGTGAACTATTTATCTTAGGCTAGTAAGTGAATATGGACATAAGAAGTGATTTTTATGAATGACTGTGTTTCTAGGATGGTATGGGACCAATTGACCTCAATGAACAAAGAATTTAATACAAAGGCACGGATTACTTCATGAGGCAAGATAGGCGGAAAGCCTAGCAATTTAGTTTAAGATAGTGCGGAATGGAGAGATTGATTAAGAGGGTGAAAAGGGCATGGACGACATGAATCCTTTTCAACAAAAGAATGAACATTGAACATGAAATTTTCCCACAGGCAGAGCAATAAAATTGAATTCTACCTTAGGTAACTTAGAAAACTTCACTGGAAATGAATATGAAATGAACTATGAAACATAACAAGATACATATGAAACATAAGAGACACATTTGCTACACTCACAACCACATGAATCTCATGAAACAGAGCCACTGCCTTTCATTAATCCTCTGTAAAAAATCTACAATGCAGAAACAGAGTTTCTTTCCCACAGTCTCCCAAAAGTTACAAGCCAACCAACTCTTTGCAAATGGTTTGCATACAATATATAGAATGTGCCATGAAGAGATAGAACGCACAAGGGTTGGGGAGTTACTCGAATCATCACAAAATGAAGGTGGAGAGCCAAACATCAGCTATAGGTGCAGCACCACAAACATGACAAATGGCTTGGGTGGCCCTTCGCCTTCCTTTGCCACATGGATAATTGACCATATGGAGTGAAAATAATTTTAAAACCACCTTAGGTGCTGAAAAAAGTAAGTGCATATGAGTGGGCCCACTTATAAAAAGTCGAGAAGCGAAATTTCGCGAAACAGAGGCATTTTGGGCCTTTTTTCCTATATGCGTCGCGCCCTTTTCTGTATGTGTCGCACCACTTTGAGGCAAGTTTTGAGGAACTTTCAGGAGTCCAAAATGTGCCCAAGTGTGCTCGTGGGAAAGCCTGTCCTATCTAATTTCCAACCCAAGTGAAATTTTTGAATTTGGAGCTCATTTTCCCCTCCAAATATTCATTCTCCCAAGACTACTTCCTGTGTGTCAAAATAGGGGTAGTGAGGCCAATTTTTGGGTGTTTGTTACCTCCTGGAGACTCAAATCATGCCCAAATCTCTTACTCGAGTGTCAGTAGCCATGATTTTTCATGATGAATCCAAAAATGCAAACCATTTCTCATTTGGAGCTCCCAATCCTACGCTTCGCGCCTGTGGCGTGACGCGTATAGAGAAAAAACCTGTGTTTGTGCCAAAAAATTTCCGTGCGACCAAAATTTTCCCAAATTCCTTGAAATTTGGCTGGAGGTTCTCCAAGAGGCACTCTGTTGGGCCACAAAAGCATCAGCGAAGATTCGAAGCCGATCTTGCTCTTTTGCCTCTTGTGTTTCTCTGCTCAGTTTGGCTTTCAAGCTCCTTATTCGAGCCTTTGCGCTCATGTTCTGTGCCCTATAATGACAAGACATCCTCCTCAATATGGTTTTGTCCCTATTTTCTTTCTCCAACAGTCTCTCCAAGTGTAGATTGACCCGATCTAACTAAGATTCACGGTCGTTGTTGATCTCTTGCTCCAAGGTAGTGAGCTCGATCCTCCTCTGCTAGGCAGCTTGTCGATTTTCACGGATGCTTTGCAGCTCCATGATCATTTGTTGGTCCTCAAGCTGTTTGTTTCTTTGCTCCAGATACTTGATGACCCATCTAGCCCTCTCCATATTGATTATCAAGTCTTGGATCTCTGAGTCCTGCTCCTGAATGGTCATCCTAAGTTTGGCATTTTCTGCCTCTGCCTCATCAACCTGAATGAGGATGACATCAGTCTATTGTACACCTAAGAGCCCTTCATCATGCATAGGCTTATTTCCCTTGTCCAATACCTGTGTAGTCGATGCTGGAAGTGAGGCCCCTTCCACCCTGGGTGGTGATAACACTCGCTTTGCTGCTGCAAACAAGTGCCTACTGCCTCTCTGGTATGTAATGAAAACTGGCATGGTAGTGGTCTCATGATGCTCACTCTGATAAGAAGGACCACCCAACTCCTACTCTGGCTCTGATAGTACCTGTGATGTGTTGAAGAAGTCACGGGAGATGAAGTCCTCCCATGCAATGCCCTACAATCCCAACTGATGATCTACCAAAATCTGGATAAGAGCAAAGTGAAACACATTGTTAAGCTATTGCTGAGGGGTCTTATGCAGTATGAAGGTGTTCATCCTCTCTATATTCCTGCATATGAAAAATGGGAGGTTCATCATCCTCACCCTGGTAAAGTGCATGAGCAAGCAGATGTGATAGGCATACAGTAAAGAGAACCTCCCCTCACAATTGAAGTATTTCATGATCAATCTCATCAGCGGATCATACTCATCTTTCAAGTATCTGAAGGGAAAGACTCTTGTGAGCTCATTCAAGAATCTGGCTTCGATGTAAGGCTCATAGTGTTGCCTTTCCACATTCTTCTTCTTATGCCACTGTTCTCCAACATTTGGTATACCTGTTGCCACTTATATAGCTTCGGGTGTCAATGTGAAAGTGACCCCGACCAAGGTAGATAGACCTCCATGTAGATGAAGCACAAACAAACGAGCCAACTCATGATGGACTTTGACATTTTCCACCCTTTCACAAAATTAAAAACATGATAGGTGTTGGAAGCATGACATGGCAAGACGGCATGCTTGTAACTCAGTGAGGGTAGTGGGTTCATCCCTAACATGTTTGCCACTCTTGTGGTGTCTCCTGGGAGCCTGCTCTTCTGAGGATGAGTCACTCTATGTCTTCGTCTCATACTCAGACGAATGTTGTGATGTCATGACTGCAATGTGGACTGTGATTAGGCTGCCCTTTTGATGATGGTGTGAGGCTGGGTGTCTTTGTAATATTTTTTACCAAGAGGAACAATGAAACAGGGATTGTTAGGAAGGGAGTGATGAAATGGGGATAGGGGTTATAGGGAGAAGTTTGCTAAGGATATGGGAGGAGTTTGGGTATTTTGATGGGGTAGGGTTTGGGGTTTTGTGTGGATCAAATAGTGGAGGGATAGGGGAGGGGGTTTGGTAGTAGTTTAGGGTAGGGATTTTAGAAAAAATGAGAGAGCGAGGATGGGAAAAGTGACGGGTGAGGGGAATGAAACCTTGGCACTTAACAAGACATTTAAACAACCCTAGTCATCAATTTCTTGGTGATTTCTTATGGTCAATTTTATACATTTTGGTGGCATTGAAATATCTCTATAAACACCCTATCATTGACAAAATTTGATGAGCAAGTGACTTTAAAGAACCTACCTCTCAATTTGATAGGCTTCACCAAAATTTGGGAGCATTTGGGCACTTTTTTAGGCCCCTGTCTGTATGCGCCGCGCACAAAGGCCAGTGCACCGCGCCTTGGGTATGCATTGTGCTCTTAGGAAATTTGCACTGTGGGAAAGCTGCGTGTGCATCGCGCCCTCTGTTTGCGCCACGCCCTCTGTGTGCGCCGCGCTCCAAGGTATATGCGCCGCACCCTTCAAAGCCACCTCCAACTCACTCAATCGCTCACCAATGCACACTCACACATTTCCAACACTTCTCCAAGGCTTGTAATAGCACAATGCCTTTGTTTTTGACAAAAAATTGTATATATAGCCTTGGAAGAGATGGGTTTAATTTTTTCCTCTTCAAAAACCCATTTTTCTAATGTTTGAGTTTTGCACTTTTTCACTGACTTTAAAACACACTGATTTTCACTTTCCCTTTGAAATTTTAACTCGAATGATGCAATTTTCGGCACTCTTTACAGGGATTGTACAACAGGACATTTGGCCACGGAAACCATGACTGCATCTGAAAAGATCAACTGGTGACTTTTTTGAAAATTTTGTCATAAATGACACTGTTTGACTTTTCTTCAAAAAAGAGTTTTGAAGAAGAGCCAGAGTCTATCCGCATGATGATGAAGCTCTCTGAACCATAACTATGTAAGGGCCTCACTCTGGCATGCATGGCTTTACTGCACATGTTCAAAGACCAAATTGATGAATTCCTAGACCTAGACCTCGAAATGACCTTTGTCCTTTAACGAACCAAACCTTGACTGTCATGGACTTTGATGATGATTGACAACAGACCTGAGCCAGCAGGAGCCAGACATGAGGGGGAATGACTATCATGACCTTCTCCATCAGATTATGGCATGCCCCTAGTGGAATGCAACTGGGATAATGGATCGGGACACCTAAACATGAAATGCATAAAGAGTTTTGATCTCTGACGGAGGACTGACCAGACCGACTCTAACATGGCTCCAATGGGGGATGGTAGCTCCTTGTAGGTGCCAAGAACAATAGATCTTTGGAATAGTTAGATAGTGCCTTTGTCCATTGGGCTATGGAGTCATAATTCTGATAAATAATACAGGACTCTAACTCATTTATGAAACTAAAATGACCAAAAAAACTGACTCAAACCTAACATTGAAATGACTTAAAGACTAGCTTAAACAAATCTAACAAAACTGAACTGAAATGGTATTTACAGTGACAGTGGAAGCAACATTAATAACTTAGAAATGGTATCACTTGAGTAGCTGACCATTGATCGGCCCTCCTGGACAATCTTCTCCATTTATTTCCTTCAAAAGAAAAGCATTCTACCCCCAATATGCTGCAATATTGAAAGGACCTTTCCAAAGGTTCTCGAACTTACTGTGCTTGCCTTTCTCCTCATTCCTTGCATCCCACTTCAGCACCACATCATCCACCTGAAACTTATCCACCTTTGCCTTTCTGTCATAAATTTTCTTGAATTTCTCCTGCAATTTGGATGTGTTCTTGAGAACTTCTTCTCTGGTCTACTGCAAGTGGACCATTTGATTCAACCTTCTCTGCATGGGATCTTCTTCGCTGCGGGCCTCTTGAAGAAGTTTGACAACCGAGGCAGCGAGAGAGGAAGGAAATACTGTATCAAATCCATAAACAAGCTCAAATGGTGACGTACCTATGGATTTCTTCTGGCTGAGCCAATCTACCCAAAGCACATTTACCAACCTCTTATGCCAGCTCTTCTTATTTATTTCCAGCAGCTTCTTGATTCTGTTGACCAATTATTTGTTTGAAGATTCCACCAATCCATTGCCTTGCGGATGATATGTAGTTGAATGACCCAAAATGATGTGATATTTATGACAAAACTCTACCATCCTCTTTGATTTGAAAGCTGCTGCGTTGTCAGTGATTAGCTTATTCGGACAACCAAAGTGAGACAAGATGTTATTTTCAAGGAATGAAATGATTACCGCATCTGTAGCTTGTCTGGTGGGAATCGCCTCAATCCATTTTGTGAAGTAATCTATGGTTGTGAGGATCCATCTATGCTGTCCGGAAGAAGTGGGTTGAATTTCGCTAATAAAATCCAACCCCCATTGCTGAAAAGGGCACTCACCTCTATGGGCTTGAGTGGTAGAGGCTGTAACTTCCACTTTCCCTTGAAAATCTGACACTTATGACAGCGCTTGACCATCTTATATACATCAGCAAACAATGCTAGCCAATAGTACCCTACTCTCAAAATTTTGTTTGCTGTTGACTTCCAAAAAAGATGACCTCCATAGTTTCCTTGGTGGCAGTCCTCCATGACTTGCTTTGCTTCCTTTTCCACCAAACAATTTAACAAAACACCACTGGGATCTTTCCAATACAGTGCTGAATTAAGAATGCAAAACTTGGCAACTTTCAACTTGAGTGTTCTCACTTTGTTTCTAGTCATGCTGGGCGGAGGTGACCAATTTTTGAGCACATATATGATATCAGAATACCATGGAGAAAGAGCAAACATTTTAGATACCTGAATTGGTGGTTCTTCATCGTTCTCATCATACATAGCAGCGATCATATTTATGTCCAAAGCATGCAAGTTTGATTCAGCCATTAGTTTCACTAATCCCTATCCTTTCACCAGTTTTGTGGGCTTTATTTCTATGTCATATTCTAGCAAGGCTGCATCCACTTGCCTCTTCTTCCTTCCAGATCGGCCTACACTAAAACGTCTTTTACAGTAGCGTTGGGAACATAGGCCAGAATGCGAGAATGTAGAATATACACCCAGAAATCTTTCAATGCCTTCACAAGTGCAAGGGCTTGCTTCTCAATGATGTTATACTTTAAAGTTGCGTCTCTTATAGCTCTGCTGAAAAATGCAATGGGTCTTTCATGATCATCTCTCTTCTGCAATAATACCGCTGCCATAGTATGCTCGAAGCAAATGAAAACAATATGAAATCCTGAGTGTAGTCCGAGCTGACTAGAACTGGTGCTGAGGAAAGAGCCAATTTGACCAAATTGAAAGATTTTATAACTTCTTCCGTCCATTTCATTTGGCTATCCTTCCAAAGCATGTTTTTCATCTCTCTTAGATGCTCAGCGAGATTGGGTACAAAGCGATGGAGGAGGTTCATCTTACCATTGAACGATTGTATCTCCTTTCTATTTCGGGGCAGATCTATTTGCTGAATTTCTTGCACACGTGTCGGGTCAATACGGATGCCATCCTTTGAGATAATGTGCCCGAGTAGTTTGCCTTCTTCCATGGAGAACAAGATCTTCTTTGGATTCAGCAACAAGCCATATTTTCTGCACTTTAGGAAAGCGGTTTTATGATGGTACATGTGTTCTTCATCAGATTTAGAAAACACCGTCAAATCATCCAAATACACCACCAAAAAGACATCCTTCTCATTTGCAAAGGCCAAGTCCATAGCATGCTGAAATGTGGCACTCACATTCTTCAAACCGAAAGGCATTTTTGTGTAATGAAAGGTTACCCATGGAGTGGTGAACGTTGTCTTGTCTCAGTCATCCTCATGGACAGAAACTTGGTTATATTTGGAATAACCATCAAGCAGTGACATGCGGGATGCTCCCACTACTCGCTGAAGTATATGGTCCATTTTGGGCAGTGGATAGTTGTCCTTCAATGAGACTTTGTTGAGATTTCTGAAATCAATGCATAAGCAAAGCTCACCTGTCTTCTTCCTTACGAGCACCAAGTTGGAGATCCAACCTGAAAATCTAATTGGCACAATGATCCCTGATTTGTACAACCTATTGATCTCCTTTTCAATAGATGGCAACAACTTTGGATTTAACCTTCTCAACTTCTGTCTGAATGGTTTTTGATTGGGCTTGATGGGTATAGTGTGCTGAATTATATTGGTGTCATATGTCTTTAAGTTGGAATAGTCCCAAGCAAACACATCTGTAAATGAAGACATCAAACTGATAAATTTTTCCTTGATCTTTAGCGACAATGCTTTGGACAATTTTACCAATTTAGGATTTACAGTTGTCCTGATATTTACCTCTTCCACACCCTTCTCTATTGGCTGCAATGTTGGCTTGTAGGCTACATCATCTTGATCGAAGAGTTCTTCTAGAGGTATCAAGCCTTTGGGAATAATGTTATTTTTCAGCTGCAACACGTCCATTTCATTGATCTGCATTTCATCTGTACCATTACCTTTTCCATCATCATTTTCTTCATCAATTGAGCTCTCTTTAAACTTGCCTTTGTTTTGCAGAAAATCATCAATCTCCTCATCATCTTGGAACACTTGCCAATATCTATGATTTTCTGGAATGGTTGGATGATGCTTGATATGAATTTCAAATTTGTTACTAGAGTTCATTGGGATCTTCAAACTACTCGCTGCCTTAGCAAGAGCATTAGCAATACTATTTTGTATACGAGGCACATATGTCAAGGTGTATTCCAAAAATAATTTCAAAATGTCTAGGACTGCATTACGGTAGGCCTGCATCCTGGGATGCTTTGCTTGATATTCGCCTCTGACCTGATTGATAACCAATTCGGAGTCGCCATATATTGAAATCCTCTTGGCGTTGAACTTTCTTAGAATCTTTAGGCCAGCAATCAGAGCTTCACACTCAGCTTCATTATTTGAACATTCAAAAGCCAACTTGTAAGAGCATACCCGTACGTTACTAGGGACCTTGTTTGGGGCGGAGAAAGGACTGCGTACCCAAATTCCAATTCCAGCGCCATCATTTCCCACTGCTCCATCGAAATCCATGGTCCACAAACCTTCTTCCTCTTCTTGCAAGTGCTGGAAATTTGTTTGTTGTGCCTTATCTGCTTGTTGTCCATTGCTTTCAGCTGATTGCCCAATGGTGTTTTGTTGTTCTTGTTCTTCTTTCTTCAAAACTTCTCTAAAATTTTCTGGTATTTCCAAAATATCATCTGCTTCTACCAACTGACTATCTATATCATTTAAACTATCTGAATATAAAACAAAAGACTCTAAATCTGTATGTACATAGTTAATAGGATGTTTTATTGGTTTCTCCTTGCTTTTGATCATGTACTTCATTTTTTATTCTCGATATAATTTCCTCATTTTTCCGAATACTGGAATCGTTGCATAGGAGAAATCTAGCTGTAGTGTCCCTTTTAGTTTCGCTACCCAAGACCTGGAAAGAAGCATGCCAAACCTTGGAGGAATGTCTGCTACCACAACATCCATCAAAACATTCTTCATTGGGAGCTTATCCAAACTCACAACCAAGTCTTTGATGAGACCTATACATCTTACTCTGCTGGAATCAAATGAATAGAGATCATGATATTGTCAGGTGATGTCCAGACCAAGCTTATCCATGATTGCCTTGGGCATGAGATTGTGAGAAGCTCCGGAATCAAACATGGCATTATGTAACACAAAATCATGCAACCTTAAACTGATGTAAAAAGGTGGCACATCACTATCAAGAGACTCACCATTTGATGCTGGCCCAAAAATCATTTCAGAATGATCATCTTCGACATTCACCATGTCGTTCATTGGGTCCAAATTCAACATTTTAGATACTGGTCCTTTATAACTGCTATTCTTCAATATTTCAGTCAAAGGGATGGATATTTTTAGCTTGGAAATCCCATTCTCTAAATTGAAAGCGGGAATCCTTTCTACCTCTTTGACTGGGATTTCTTTCCTCTCCCTTTCTTTCGATGTAACTTGCTTATGTGATGGTTATGCTAATGTTGATTTGCTTCTCTCCGGATCAACTACCTCCTTTCCTTTCTTTTGTGTCACTGTTGGATCATTCTTTGACGCTTCAACATCCTTCTTTTTCTGAATGGTTCTGACAGGCACATCTCTATTTCTATGTGAATATTGCTACTGTTGGGCAGACAAATCATTCATGTAGCCTCTTTGGTATTCATCTGATTGCTCCTCCAAGACGGTGTCTCTTGCTAGAATGAAATCTCCATCTTTGTGTGCAGCTGAATTCTTTGCATACTCCTCCTCTTCAGTGAGATAAGTAGGCAAATCGTCAGGAGTAAAGAGATGATTTTCTTTGCCTATTACATTCCTGTCTTCATCTGATTCTGGTCCATGAACAAAATTTTGCTGCAAAGGTGTTTGTGCTGGTTGTTTTGCAATCGGCTCTTCAGCTCGCTGATCTCTCTGTCTTATTCTATACTATGGTTGTTGCTGGCCACGAAAGTTAGGATTTCTAACTTGTGGCTCCGGTTTGTCAAGTTTCACTCTTTCAAGCATCTGCTCTACCTTTCGAAATAGCTGATCTACTGAGGAAGATTCTTCCTTTGCAGTGACCTTCTTTTCTGCCTTTGCTCTAGCTCTCTTGGTCAGCAGATTTGCTTCAACGCTGACCACTATCTTCTATATGTCTTCCATTATGGCCAGTTCTCTTTCTCTCAACTAATAAGCCATGTCAGCATCAAAACCCTCCAGGAACTTCAACATGGCTAGTCCCACATGTGGCCTTAGATTATCTAAAATCTGATTATAAAATGTATTGAATCTAGTGCAATAATCTTGGACCAACTCACCAGCATTTCTTTTGATTTGCTCATATTCGGCCAGAATTTGAAGAGGATTCTTCTTCACTTCCCAACGGTTCAAAAATTGTCTTTGTAAGTCATCCAAGGTAGTGATATGAGCAGCCGGCAAACCTCTGAACCATTTCCTCACCTCACCTGCAAATGTCTGTACAAAAAGTCTCATTGCCACATTCTCCGCATTGATCTCGTGCAGTTCATAGAAATCTACCATTCTGTCCACATGTTGCTGAGCAGTAATGCCATTAGGAGTGCCATAAAAAAATGGGATTTTTCTTTGGTAACCAGTGGGCATATCATCTAAAACTTGAGGCAAAACAAGAGGTGCAAAATAGGTAGCCATCACTCTTTTTGGATTTGTCATCGAAGGTGTTGGTAGAGTGTGCACAATTTTTAGGGGACTAGCAATTGGAGTTTGAAGCTGAGCTACTATGTAGTTATCAATAGACCAGTTAGCCCTTTCCATCTCAAAGTCTAAAAGAAATTGTGGATTGTGGACAGTAGAGTCAACCGCTCTTTCGGACTTGGTTTCGAACAACGATAATTCAAACTGCTCATCAAACTCTAGCTCTTCAATATACTCAAAAATGTCTAGGCATGAATGGGATTTGAGCACAGGCGATATAGAGCTTTCTTGAGGACGAATTCTTGAAATCAAATTGGGATTTTCGTAGATGTGCAGAGGGTCGGGATCTGGATTAGCTTTGGTGTATCTTCGAGAAGCCAGCGTGCTATTGGGAAAAATCAAAGGACACAACCAACTTTACTCAGCCTATCAAATCCTAAACTTATCATCCAGAAGCTTAGAATTATTAAGAAGCAAGGGGATTGATTTGTCCCCAGTATGGTTGCCACTATGTTAGCACCTAAATCCACCTTAGGCTAAAAAAAGGCAAAATTCAGGGTAACCACAAACCACGCTCAGTCTAGTAGCTAGCCCTACCAGAACAGGAGAGGGCTTTCTCCGAGTCACACTCAGTGAATAGATAAATGAAAAGGCCTGAGATGACTTACAGTGAACTATTTATCTTAGGCTAGTAAGTGAATATGGACATAAGAAGTGAATTTTATGAATGACTATGTTTCTGGGATGGTATGGGACCAATGGACCTTAATGAACAGAGAATTTAATACAAAGGCACGAATTACTTCATGAGGCAAGATAGGCGGAAAGCCTAGAAATTTAGTTTAAGATAGTGCGGAATGGAGAGATTGATTAAGAGGGTGAAAAGGGCATGGACAACATGAATCCTTTTCAACAAAAGAATGAACACTGAACATGAATTTTTCCCACAAGCAAAGCAATAAAATTGAATTCTACCTTAGATAACTTAGAAAAATTCACTGGAAATAAATATGAAATGAACTACGAAACATAACAAGATACATATGAAACATAAGAGACACATTTTATACACTCACAACCACATGAATGTCATGAAACAGAGCCACTGCCTTTCATTAATCCTTTGTAAAAAATCTACAATGCAGAAACATAGTTTCTTTCCCACAGTCTCCCAGAAGTTACAAGCCAACCAACTCTTTGCAAATGGTTTGCATACAATATATAGAATGTGCCATGAAGAGATAGAACGCCCAAGGGTTGGGGAGTTACTTGAATCATCACAAAATGAAGGTGGAGAGCCAAACATCAGCTACAGGTGCAGCGCCACAAACATGACAAATGGCTTGTGTAGCCCTTTGCCTTCCTTTGCCACTTGGATAACTGACCATATGGAGTGAAAATACTTTTAAAACTACCTTAGGTGCCAAAACAATGAAATTCATATGAGTGGGCCCACTTGTAAAAAGTCGGGAAGCAAAATTTCGTGAAACAGAGGCATTTTGGGCCTTTTTTCCTATATGCATCTCGCCCTTTTCTGTATGCGTCGCGCCAATTTGAGGGAGGCACTTGTAGGATTCCAAAATTTGCCTAAGTGTGCTCATTGGAAATCTTGTCCTATCTAGTTTCCAACCCAAGTCGAATTTTTGAATTTGGAGCTCATTTGCCCCTCCAAATATTCATTCTCCCAAGACTGCTTCCTGTGTGTCAAAATAGGGGCAGTGAGGCCATTTGTTGGGTGTTTTTGACCTCCTGGAGACTCAAATCATGCCCAAATTTCTTTCCCGAGTGTCAGTAGTCATGATTTTACATTCTGAATCCAAAAATGCAAACCATTTCTCATTTGGAGCTCCCAATCCTACGCGTCGCGCCGCTGGCGCTACGCGTATAGAGAAAAAACCTGTGATTGTGCCAAAACATTTCCATGCGACCAAAATTTTCCCAAATTCCTTGAAATTTGGCTGGAGGTTCTCTAAGAGGCACTATGTTGGGCCACATAAGCATCAACCAAGATTCAAAGCCGATCTTGCTCTTTTGCCTCTTTTGTTTCTCTACTCAGTTTGGCTTTCAAGCTCGTTATTCGGGCCTTTGCGCTCATGTTCCTTGCCCTGTAATGACAAGCCATCCTCCTCAATATGGTTTTGTCCCTGTTCGCTTTCTCCAGAATTCTCTCCAAGTGTATATTGACCTGATCTAACCAAGATTCATGGTCGTTTTTGATCTCTTGCTCCAAGGTAGTGAGCTCGATCCTCCTCTGCTGGGCAACTTGTCGATTTTAACGGATGCTTTGCAGCTTCATGATCATTTACTGGTCCTCAAGATGTTTGTTTCTCTACTCCAGATACTTGATGACCCATCTAGCCCTCTCCATATTGAGTATCAAGTCTTGGATCTTCGAGTCCTGCTCCTGAATGGTCATCCTAAGTTTGGCATTTTCTCCCTCTGCTTCATCATCCTGAATGAAGATGACATCGATCTCCTGTACACCTGAGGGCCCCTCATCATGCATGGGCTTCTTTCCCTTGTCCAATACCTATGTAGTCGATGCCGGAAGTGAGGCCCCTTCCACCCTGGGTGGAGATAACACTCGCTTTGCTACTGCAAATAAGTGCCTACTGCCTATCTGATATGTAATGAAAACTGGCATGGTAGTGGTCTCATGATGCTTATGCTGATAAGAAGGACCACCCAACTCCTGCTTTAGCTCTGATAGTACCTGTGATGTGCTGAAGAAGTCACGGGAGATGAAGTCCTCCCACACAATGCCCTTCAATCCCAACTAATGATCTACCAAAATACAGATAAGAGCAAAGTGAAACACACTGTTAAGCTGCTGCTGAGGGGTCTTATGCAGCATGAAGGTGTTCATCCTCTCTATATTCCTGCATATGAAAAATGTGAGGTTCATCATCCTCACCCTGGTAAAGTGCATGAGCAAGCGGATGTGATAGGCATACAGTCAAGAGAACCTCCCCTCACAGCTGAAGTATTTCATGATCAATCTCATGAGCAGAGAATACTCATCTTTCAAGTATCTGAAGGGAAAGACTCTTGTGAGCTCATTCAAGAATCTGGCTTTGATGTAAGGCTCATAGTGTTACCTTTCCACCTTCTTCTTATTATGCCACTATTCTCCAACATTTGGTATACATGTTGCCACTGATATAGCTTCGGGTGTCAATGTGAAAGTGACCCCAGCTAAGGTAGACTGACCTCCATGTAGATGAAGCACAAACAAATGGGCCAACTCATGATGGAATCTGACATTTGCCACCCTTTGAAAAAATTCAAAACATGATAGGTGCTGGAAGCATGACATGGCAAGAGGGCATGCTTGTAACTCGGTGAAGGTAGTTGGTTCATCCCTGACATGTTTGCCACTCTTGTGGTGTCTCCTGGGAGCTTTCTCTTCTGAGGATGATTCACTCTGTGTCTCCCTCTCATACTCAGACGAATTTTGTGATGTCATGACTGCAATGTGGACTATGATTAGGCTGCCCTTTTGATGATGGTGTGAAGTTGGGTGCCTTTGTAATATCTGTTACCAAGGGGAACAATGAAACAGGGATTGTTAGGAAGGGAGTGATGAAATGGGGATAGGGGTTATAGGGAGAAATTTGCTAAGGATATGGGAGGAGTTTGGGTATTTTGATGGGGTAGGGTTTTGGGTTTTGTGTGGACCAAATAGTGGAGGGATAGGGGAGGGGGTTTGGTAGTAGTTTAGGGTAGGGATTTTAGAAAAAATGAGAGAGGGAGGATGGGAAAAGTGATGGGTGAGGGGAAAAGGTGAGTGGAATGTAACCATGGCACTTAACAAGACATTTAAACAACCCTAGCCATCAATTTCTTAGCGATTTCTTATAGTCAATTTTATACATTTTGGTGGCATTGAAATATCTCTAAAAACACCCTATCATTGACAAAATTTGATGAGCAAGTGATTTTAAAGAGCCTACCTCTCAATTTGATAGGCTTCACCAAAATTTGAGAGCATTTGGGCACTTGTTTAGGCCTCTGTCTGTATGCGCCGCACGCAAAGCCCAGTGCGCCGCGCCCTAGGTATGTGTCGCGTCCTTAGGAAATTTGCACTGTGGGCAAGCTGCGTGTGCACCGCGCCCTCTGTGTGTGCCACGCTCCTGGGTATATGTGTCGCGCCCTTCAAAGCCACCTCCAACTCACTCAATCGCTCACCAATGCACACTCACACCTTTCCAACACTTCTCCAAGGCTTGTAATAGCACAATGCCTATGTTTTTGAGAGAAATTTTTATATATAGCCTTGGAAGAGATGGGTTTAATTTTTTCCTCTTCAAAAACCCATTTTTCTAATGTTTGCGTTTTACACTTTTTCACTGACTTTAAAACACACTGATTTTCACTTTCCCTTTGAAATTTTAACTCGAATGACGCAATTTTTGGCACTCTTTGCAGGGATTGCACGACAGGACATTTGGCCATGGAAACCATAACTGCATCTCAAAAAATCAACTGGCGACTTTTTTGAAAATTTTGTCATAAATGACACTGTTTGACTTTTCTTCAAAATAGAGTTTTGAAGAAGAGTCGGAGTCTATCCGCATGATGATGAAACTCTCTGAACCATAATTGTGTAAGGGCCTCACTCTGGCCTGCATGGATTTACTGGACATGTTCAAAGACCAAATTGATGAATTCCTAGACCTAGACCATGAAATGACCTTTGTCCTTAAACGGACCAGATCTTGACTGTCATGGACTTTGATGATGATTGAAAACAGACCTAAGCCAGTAGGAGCCAGACATGAGGGGGAATGACTATCATGACCTTCTTCGTCAGATTATGGCATGCCCCTAGTGGAATGCAACTAGGAGAATGGAGCGGGACACCTAAACATGAAATGTATATAGAGTTTTGATCTCTGACGGAGGACTGACCAGATTGGCTCTAACAGACTACACAACCCAAATCTATGGTTTGCAAAGGATGGTAGGGTATTGACATCAAAAAGAAGTAGGGGTCCTCACTTATGGTTCCTTTCTAATGGTTCTAGTCTGGCGAGTTTAAATTATGTCGAAGATCATGTAGCGTGGGAGGTACTCCCAAAAGCCCTGGGTGCTTAACTTGTGTGGAGAAAACCCACCTTATGGGATATCTAGGCCATGGAACATCTTTGTTTATTTTTTAGAAGGGATATCTAGGCCAAGGTTTTATTATTTTTCTTGAGGGAGGGTTTAATCTCTTATTTTGCCTTGCAAGTAGGCCAAAAAGCCTTAGTGTGACTGGAAAAGGGCCAAAAGGCCTCAGTACCAAGCATAGGAGGAAAATAGGGTCAAATTTAAGTTAAGAATACTACAATCAGAGGGATTGAGGGTTGCAAGGCCTTAGGAAGATTTTGGGATAGGGCCAAAGGGCCTCGGGCTTGTGGATAGGCTAGTGAGGATAGGATTAGGGTTGTTTTCCATGAAATAAGGGGGTTTCTGAGTGATATTTATTAATTGTGTTCAGTAATGGAGGTGTGAACAGTAGTGTTTGGAGCTTATAAATATAAGTGTTGTAAAATATTTGTCCATTGTTAGTAGCTAGTTATGCATAGAAATTAGAATAACCATTTCCCTATGAGTTTGGAGGCAAAGGAAAACCAGGTAACAATTGGAAAAGAAGAATTGAAAGGAATGATTGTGAAGGGCTACATTGGCATGTAAGTAATATCCTTTTGTCATTTTTTTTGGGAAGATTTAAGTTCTAAAGGAATTGACCTCAAACCCTAGTTGTACATTAGTCTTCTATTAGGTTTCATAAGAGCCATGATCCTTGGTATGGGAGCTCTATGTTTTCTTTATTGAAGGACAAATAATAACAAGTTTTGGGCCATCTATAAATATGTGTACTTTATTGTTTAATTTTTGTATATTTTTGTTGTGCAAAGTTGTTTTGTTTAAACACTCCTAGTGAGTTTGTGTGCTAGTCTAGCCATAGATTAAACCTAGGGTGTAAGGAAAATTCAACATTGTATCAAAGGTATTTTGAAGGGATAGTTGAATCAAAGTGTGCACATGAAACATCCTAGGAGGGAGTTGCTTGACTTGTTGTTGAATGATTAACAACATGTTGAAGATAATTGATAGTCTGAGATATGAAGAAAAGTTGGATGGGTTGTCAAACTATAGTCCTTGGAAATAAATTATTAGTTTGGTCTTGTTAGTGAGCAAGATATGTTAGTTTTTCGACAAGGATATTGCTAAGCCAACAACTCTTAAAGATTTGGGTGAGTTTGAAGAGTTAGATGCAAAGGCCAAGATGATTATCCTATAGTGGAGTAGAGGATCACTTGATACCTCAACTTACCAGGAAGAACACTATGCATGATATGTGGAAGGATCTTCAGGATTTGTTCCAGAATAAGAATGAGAGTTGGTTGATGGTATTGAGAGAGAATCATAATAACACCAATATGTTGGATGAAAAATTGTGTGGATTCATATCTAATGAGGGTTTCTCAAGTTAATGATGAACTTAGTGCCATTAGTGATAACCTTCCTGAGTTAGAATTAGTGAGGAATTCCTTGAAGGGCTTCACAGAGGAATGGAAGTCATTTATCAAAGTAATAGTTGCTTGAGACAAGTTTCCAGATTAGAACAAGTTATGGGATGACCTCATCCAAGAGGCACTATGGGATTAGGATATTCATAAGAAGTATGATGGAGAGAACATGGCTTTTGCTAGTACGATGAAGGGAAAATCAAAGAAGGAATTGACTAAGGTAAAGTGTTTAACATGTGATGAGGCATGGTCATTATGTGGGTAAGTTTTTGTGTAAGAAGAAGGGAGATAATTAGAAGAAGAAACAGATTGAAATCTTTGTTGCATATACAAACAAGCACAATTTATTCATAAGAAGGTTCAAGGAAGAATTTTCTCCAGTCTCTTATTTCTCTAAGGGAACCATTAATGAGGGTGCATAGTTAATTGATAGTGGAGAATTAAAGTACATGATAGGATCACAAGAAGTATACGAGAATATAATGAAATGGGACTCTAAATTGCATGTGGAAGTTGGCGATATGAGTTACAATAATATCATAGAGTCATGTATTGTGCCAATCAATATGGAGTCAAGAAGGGTGCTATGAGCCCAAGATGTACTATGGGTATTGAATCTCAAGTGTAGTATATTTTCTATCTCAGTGATCGATACTAAGGATTTTGAAGTATTGTTCCATGATGGAAAGGTGATGTTGAAGCCTAGAGGCTCTAACTCCACATGAGAAGTTATTGGAGTTATGGAGAGTGGTCTATATATTCTTAAGGGAAATTTTATAGATCAAGGGAAGAACAAGGTTTATGAGACTCATATGAATTCGATTTTGGGAGAGATTTTGTAGGTTCAAAGGGAGAATTTGCAACCTAAGAAGAGTGCATGATCAATGGGAAGTAAGGATACTTATACATCTAGAAAGAAGGAACCTTGGAATGGCTTGAAGGCCTATCAAGAGAAGAAGAAGAAAGCGAATTGTGGTGGCAAGGATACTTTTGAGGAAAACCTTTTTCATTCTATGGGGAATGTTGTAGTAATGGATGTCAGAGATTGGAATTGTGTTCTTGATAAGTTCTTGACACGTTACTTATAAGGAATGAAATTACCTCCCTCACTAAGAGCGAGTGTTGAAAATCATGTAGCTTGGGAGGTACTCCTATAAGTAGTAGGTGCTTGACCTGTGTGGAGAAAACCCACATTATGGAAAAGCACCCAAGCCTATGGGTTTTGAACCAAATTGTGGACTTAGAAAACACAAAATATATTATATATATAACAATATATATTTGTTGTGGAGGACACCTTTGACGGAGAAAAGGAGTTCCTAAGGAAATTTTAGAGAGTCCATATATTTCAGTGACCAATGGAGAGGTCTTACAAAATAGCAATCCATTCTTGTGAAGAATGGTAACCCTAAAAGGATCATAGATCTCCAAGAAGAGGATGAATTCAAGATTTGTCTCTCTCAAGAAGGAGGACAAGAAGAGGATGAATTATGTCTGCTAAGTGAAGGCTATAAATTTGAGAAAAAAAAGTTGTGGAGAAATTATATATACTACTAAGAGGGCTATCTAGGCTGAGGTTGTATTATGTGCCTTGAGAGAGGGATGAAGCCCTATTTTTCAGTTACAAGTAAGACGAAAGGCCTCAGGGACACTAGAAAAGTTTCAAAAGGCCTTAGGACCAAGATTTAGAGGAATAAAGTGTCACAACTAAGTTAAGGGGGACATAAAGAGAGGGATTAAGGGTCGAGAGGCCTCATGAATCTTTTTGGATAGGGTCAAAGGGTCTCATTCCTGTGGAGAGGCTAGCGAGGCTAGGATAAGGCCTATTGTTGAAGGATTAGGGATGTTGTCCATGAAATAAGGTGGTTGTTGAGTAATATATATGAAGTTTTCTCACTAATGGAGGTGTGAATAGTAGTGTTTAGAGATGATAAATTTAGGTGGTCTAAAGGATTTTTTCATTGTGAGAAGTTAGGTATGTAGATAAATTAAAGGAGCCATTTCCCTATGAATTTGGAGGCAAAGGAAATCTATGTAACAATTCAAAAAGAAGAACTGAAAGGATTGATTATGAAGGGATACATCAACAAGTAAGTAATATTAGTTTGTCATTGTTTTGGGCAAATTTAAGGTCTAAAGGAATTGAACTCAAACCCTACTTGTACGTTAGCCTTGTATCAGGTTTCATAAAGGGCCATGATCCCTAGTGTGGGAGTGATATTTTTTTTTTATTGAACGAGGGATAATAACAAGTTTTGTGCCATCTATAAATATGTGTACTTTATTTTTTCATTGTTGTTATATTTCCATTGTGAAAAGGTTTTTAGGTTGAACACTCCTAGCATGTTTGTATGCTAGTCTAGCCATAGGCTTGACCTAGGGTATAAGGAAAATTCAATAAACCTGTGCATGCAAAATTTTTTATAGCTTGTGATTAATGTGGTGACCTCATGCTAAGGTTCATCCTCACTCACAACCAATGTTTCCATTAGGTTGAGAATCAAATCATTGCAAATGTTTAACTAGCCTTGGTTCCTTGGTCACGTACAACTCTTTTGAAGCCCTCACACCAATCAAAACTCTCCCCACAACTTACAATATACAAGATTCATTAAACACCTTTCACCACAAATGTAATGAAATCTAGATCTAGTTATTTGAGAATAGGAACAAGTGAGTCCTATATCATTTGCATTTCACATCAAAACATACAATTAAAAAGAAGTATATATATATATAATATATCTATATATATATAATATATATATATATATATATAATATATATATATATATATATATACTATATTATATATTATATCTAATATATATATATAGATATAATATATATATATATATATATATATATATATATATATAATTATATAATATATTACAATATATATAATTATATATAGAAGAGAGAGAGAGAGAGAGAGAGAGAGAGAGAGAGAGAGAAAGAGAGTCTTTCACTCATTTTACTCCATACTAGACATCGAAAAACCCCATACATTGAATAATCTAATTAAAATTTTAAAATTAGAGATATAATTGATTAATGTGGTGACCTCATGCTAAGGTTCATCCTCACTCACAACCAATATTTCCATTAGGTTGAGAATCAAATCATTGCAAATGTTTAACTAGCCTTGGTTCCTTGGTCACGTACAACTCTTTTGAAGCCCTCACACCAATCAAAACTCTCCCCACAACTTACAATATACAAGATTCATTAAACACCTTTCACCACAAATGTAATGAAATCTAGATCTAGTTATTTGAGAATAGGAACAAGTGAGTCCTATATCATTTGCATTTCACATCAAAACAACATAGATTAAGAAGTTAATATATATATTATATATATATATATATATATATATATATATATATATATATATCATATATATATAACGAATGTTATGTATTGCTATGTATGTATGTATGTATGTATGTAGTGTATGGTTATATATTATATTAATAGAGAGAGAGAGAAGAGGAGAGAAGTCTTTTCCACTCATTTTAGCTCCATACTAGACATCGAAAACCCCATACAATGAATAATCTAATTAAAATTTTAAAATTAGAGATATAATTCATAAGAATTTCAAGGAAACTATGATTAAATTCAAGAAATTCTCCTAAACTAATACATGGTCAAGAGCATTTGACCATGAGGAAAAGATATATAGTCACACAGTAGATAGTCCTTGACTGTGTAATTAAATAAAATGAAAATAAAGTATTGAATTTATTGCCATTTCTATAGTAGAGCGTAGAGGTGAAAGCTCAAGCACTAGCTAAATTCTCATAGAAGTTGAGATCCAAATAAGTTGCATGACTATCCATTCACATTGAGCTAAACTACCCATTTAGAGTGAGGACTCACAAAACAGTGGGATACAAAAAGGAGAGTTAGGTTGTTGGGAGGCCACAAATAGTAGAGTCTCAGCCTTGTAAATGAGATTTGGAAGTTGTGCCTGATGGTAATCATAATTCTATCCATTCTCATGTGCACCTAGGTGCATCCCTAGCATGAGCGCAAGGTCCAAGTGATGTTGGTCACAAGACTGAAGAAGCTCAAGGAGATTTGGGTTAAAGATGGCATGAACAAGCCTACAACAAGATAGAATTGGGAGAAATCATTCCTACACTTAGATACGAGGATGGTGAGATCACTCAAAGCTTGATTAACAAAGTCAGATAGCACAGGCACATACCAAAGTTTATTGGATTCATTTTATATCCAACATGGGTCCTATTTTGAACAATATCTGACTTAAGGAAGTCTAGGCCTTAGTGGAATAGTGTCTTGCCAATTAATATGGATCTTCAAGTTATCGTGGACCAAGAAAATTTATCTTCAAACTAATCCACACATCTAGCTTTACATTGGAATTAGACTACTAAAATATCATACCAATGTGGGATCCTTGCTTGGAAATATGGTTTTGCATTGAGTTTCTAAACCCAATACATTATGGAGCTGCACTTTACTAGTTTCATAGATTATCATTTGCAAATTATAGTTTTTGAGTCAAGGCCCTAGACATCAAGAGTCTTGGTCACCTACCAGGTAAATCACTTGGGTTCAAGTATGTTCCTTTGGGGGTGGTGGGGGGGCAATATGAACTATATCAATCTTAAGGATGTTTATTCCTCCATGAAACTGTGTCTTGCTCATTAATCTAGATCTCGCTTTTGTCTCAGATTGGAAAAATCATCTTCAAACAAATTTGGGGACCTAGATCCGCATTGGAAATAACCTACTAAACTCCAAAACTGATGTGGGACCTGTCGTAACGTTGTTTTATATTTTACATTTACATGTCAAAAAGAAAACAAAGAATAATATATATCTATAATCTATATATGATATATTATTATATATATTATATATATAGATATATATATATATAGATAATATATATCTAATTATATATACTATATATATATATATATATATATATATATAGATATATGTATATAATATATATTACTTATACAATATATAATGAAAATGAAAAATCAAAAAGGATATAAAAGATGAAGTGTGAAAAAAAATGAAAAAATATAAAAATGAATGAAACTCTAGAAACATAAAATTAGTGAGAAAATTGAAATGCCACTTATATTCTGAAGATTGAAAATTCATATTAAGGTTTAAACCTTCGCGGTACTATGTTTTTCGATTATCATTTATATTTATTTGATAAAGTTATAAAATGGAAGGGTTATTTTTTCTCTCGCTGATAAACAATGCGTTAGAATATACGACATTGATTTTCTCTATCCAAATCTACAGCATACAAGGCATTTTGCCCCCCTCCCCCCCCCCCCCCCCCCCCCCCCCTCCCTCGCGCTCTAGATAGTTAATATGAGGGGAGTAAAGTAGTTTCCTCCGAAACTACTAATGAAACATGGCAGTTGATGGGCTATTTCTGGGGGTCACCTCCCAATTCCACTTAGCACTATCACCAACCCCCCTAGAAATACCACCTTCACTCTCTCACCAATGGCTCTTCTATCTGTTGCTCACTTCCCACCACATGTCTTCCCCTTCACTACTCCTTCCCCACCCTACAATCGTTGCCCCTTGCCACTCTACTTCTTCCCCTATCTCACCATGTGAACCCTGCCACTTTCACATATTTGTCAACATTTAAAATCTGCCATGAAATCTCTTGTGAACATTATCCCATTATATTCTCGCACCTATATATCTGTTTTCCCAATAAAACCTCCCACTCCATAGATGTTAATCTGGTCATTATCAAAATAATTCAACTTCCATAAAATATTTTGATAACAACATTTCTTTTCCTTTTTCTTGCCATTTGATGCTGGTGGAGAAAAGCAAATCTGCCAACCTTTGACAAAAAACTTTCTACGTGTAACTGACAGTTCCTATGGGTAATTTTGTTCCTTGGATTTATTCTGTTAAGATTTTTTTCAATCTATATACCCACCCTCCTATAATTTCATCATGTTAAACTATAAGGGAAAGGGATGCAAAATCAAATCCACTCATTACATCGATGCCAAACTTTGACAAGGCTCCATTAATAGATACCCTATACAAAATTATAGAAACCCTACCTGAATGTGACCTCTACAAGCTCCATAACTCGGAAAAGCAGAAGTACTTTCATAAAAAAGATGAATTAAGTGTCTGGGAATCCTTTCTCCCACAATTTGTTTCCCCCCAGACTCACTTCTTTCCTGAGTTTTCTATCTAGTGCCACCTAAGATAATTGCCGAGCAAAAGGGCAGTCATTTCTCAAAACAATGAAGTCATTTTTCCTATCTCCCCTGAAATTATCTACAAAGCCTTGAAAATTGAATATCAGGCCTCCCATGCCCTTTTTTCTGTTGATATTCTAATGGAATTATATAACAAACTCACATTCACTCAGACAACCCAATTTTTTTGAGTATTTGCTTCCTGAATATGTTGAATTACCTAGGACCAGTCCCCCATATCCAGCTTCAATTTTCCCTGTAATGTCCAAGCACGTGATTTCTATTGTAGCCTGACTGCTCAGATACTATAGTTAACAATGGGTAGACGAGGTATGTTAGGTTTTCTATCCACTTTTGCAATTTGCAAGCATCCCTCCCTCCTTTTCAATTATAGTCATTTTTTGGCTAATTCAATCCACGACCAGTTTGTCAATTTTAAAATAGAAGATCTATTTAAGTATTAGTCAGTCCTAATTTATGTTATCTTATTTTACCAGTTAGAAAAATTTAAATTTCCTTTCCTAAAGAAAGATAGTGAAGGTAACCCTTGTTCAATCATTCACTGGACTTCTCTAGTTAGAAATAACTTAGAGGAGTATTATTTCACTGATTATGTTGACAATTTTCTATATGCCTCACTATGCTTATTAATAAGTGATGTAATCCCAAGAATTTCTCCAGAGATAAAGAATTTTTTACACTTAACAAAGCAAGCCAAAGTTGGAGACTGATATTTATACTAGAACTACACTGAGATTAGAGTTTATGGATCAGAATTGCCTCCTTATAGGATGCCAATTGTTATCACTGAAAAGTTTTTAAAATTTGGACAGTTGATATGGTTCCAAAGTTTTATGTTAGTCTTGGTCAAGTAATTTTTATTATTTTGTTTAGGAAGACTAAATCATAGAGTGGAGTCTTGTTCCCATCATCAAATACGGTCAACAATCTTGTCTTACCTATCATTGATCCCTCATTATTTCAAAATTGTCATGTGTTAAGGTTGTTTTAAATTTGACATGCGCTAGGAAATCACTTAGGAGTTTTCGTAGCGCAAAACTGAGAAAATACATTGTGTGCACTACGAAATCAGGAACTCATAGTTAGGAGATTTCGTAGTGCAAAATAGAGAATTTGCACTCGCTATGCTATGAAATCGAGGATTCGTGCCAGATCTTGTTTAGTTGTCTAATCCATGAAAATCTGTTAATGTTTCAACACCATGTGTCAGTCCATGCACCTTGCTTATCACATGTAACCAAACATTCTCATCATTAGATTAATTAGGGGTCTTGTTCGCACTCTTTTCAAATTTCAAAAAGTTGATGAGTTGGTCTTAGTCTTTTCCATGTTCCTTCATGCATAAGAAGGCAATCAACAGGCTCAAGCGAGGCAGTTCTCTGTTTCAAGCTCAAGTGAGGCAGTTTCCAAATTAAGACAATGCAGGCTCTTTCAAATCTCCTTGCAGGTGTCTCACAAAAATGTCTGAAGAAAGGGAAAATCATAGAATAGGCCGGTGTCTTAGAACTGAGCCTAAAGGCTTAGATATTCTCACAAGGGATAGAAAGGAGGAACATGCATTCAAACAGGTGCGCTACTAGAGATTCTTTGAAAAACTTCAAGGTGGTCACATTCAGGTAACTAAGGACTTTGCTTTCAATTTCATCGGTTTGAATTCAAGGGTTGGAGTGCTAGAAATAACAATTTCTCTTGAGGTTATATCTACAGTCGCAGAGATTCCTAGAGGCCAGGAGAGATGGTTCAAGAACTTCAAATTTGAAATGGCACCTTGCCAAGAATTTCTGAAGCCAGAATTTATAGGCTCGGACCTAACCAAATGAGTATGCAGAAACTATGTAAAAGATTCATATGCCAACTTATTGTCATGTATCCAAAGATATATTACTTGTGAAGGAAGATACCATAAGGTGTACTCTTACCATTTCAATCTTTTATTACATTTCACTGGAAAAATATCTTTAGACTTACCTTTTTATCTATTTCGTAGTATATGAAAAATGTCTGATAAGGTTCAGTTGAAGAAAGAGGCTTGTGAAACCTTGTTGTTCCATCATGGTTTGATCAAGATGATTGTTTTACATGAGCTTCAAAATATAGGCAAGGAATGGTCTGCTTTCTTGTTTATGACAGGTCTTGGAACTGAAACAAGCCTTAGCCCTAAGGCTAAGGAAATATCTTCATCAACACTAGGTCAGCAGGAGGAAGCAAGATCAAACAGGTTTGTGAAATTGAAAGCCAGAAAGCAGGTGAAGGAGCCTATGACACCACTAATGGTTCAAGATACCTCTCAACAGTCATAGAAGAAAAAAATTTCAGATCAAATAAGTGGTACAAGAGAAATCTATTGATAAGACAATCCAAACAAGAGTAACATGCAATACACAATAGTTTCGTAGCGCGCTATGAAACTACTGTAGGTACAGTTTTTCTCCTTTTTGATCAATATTCAAAGGAAACAAGGGGATATTTTTGAAAGAGGATGATGCTGGAGAATATAAGGAGGAAATTTGAGAAGGTTTAAAGTCCAAGGAAAGGAAAAATTCACAAAATTAAAAATGTTTGCAAGAACAAAGTTTTGCTCTACGAAATCACTGAAGCAACGTTTTTTCAGCAGATTTTTTTTTTTTAAGTAGTCAACTTCTAGGAGGTCTCTTGAGCAACTGAAAACATATTTTGGAAAACTGAAAGAGTTTCTTCTTCCTAACATACCTATCTACAAAAACCACTTTCAGTTTCTTCAAATTCATTATGAGCTGGGAGAATTTGATGACTCAAATTGCACTATGAAACTACTGTAGGTGCAGTTGTTTAGAAACTAGTTTACATATGATATTCAAAGACAGTTTCTGGGCAGTAGGAAAGGTATTGCAAAAAAAAAAGAGATTTTTTTGTTCAAAATGGAGTGGTCTATAAAAGCTCGCTTCAGTTTTACAAAATACATTTTTGATGAGGAGATAAAAGCTCTGTCCCAACATGTATTTTTCAGCTAGAACAGAGCAAGGGACATTTTCCTAGTTTTTAGGGTAGAGGAAGGAGAAGCTATTGAAGGCTAGCTAGGGGGTTATGGAAATCAACAAGGATGAAGTTAAGGAGGAGAAGCTATCAATATCATTTTTAATTCATAGTCAAGGTTGTTGCCAACATAATAAGGAGTTACACTTCTAGTTGTATTAGGTCACTAGGTGATCCGAGTTTAAATAGGAATGCAAAAAATTATAGAGATAACCATAAACACAATGATGCAGTGTAAATAATACTTCATTTCATTAATGTAAAATACTAAGATATGCTTACAAATAGAAAATCGAAATAAACAGCTAGGGCGATGGGAGCTTATCTTTGAGAAGAGATGTGTTGGCTACATGCCTCTGAACTATGTTACAATGAGACTCGAAGGCCTATTTATTGTTGAGAAACAATGGAAAACCCTTCACATCCCAAAATATAACCCTAGCAGATGAAATGCCAAATTGTGGGCCCCGTTTGGGTAAATTGGTACATCAATTTTCTGGGGTCGTAACTTTGGCATATGATCTTCGTTTGATGCGTACGGTAACTCATTAGAAAGATCTATCTGAGAACTACCACTTTGGGAAGGGAAACATCAGTCCATGGACCCATGTTGCCTCTATATTTCCCAAACAACGTCGTTTAGGGCCTCGAAACGGCTCTAGAAGTTCAGGACCCTAAAAACTGCTAAAAATAGTAAATTGTGCTATAATTTAGGAAACTAAAAAAAACTAAAAGAGACAGTTGTGGGGTTCCAAATGGGATAGGGGGTGGCCACCAACATCCACCTGGATCATTTCTCCCCCATTAGGAAGCAATGGTCCCCATTGCGTTGAGTTCCTCCCTGAGATGAGGAAGCTTCTGCTGAGCTGGGTCTCTCGTGAGCTGTTCTGCAATCTCTGATGCGTCTAGAAATGGTGGGAAGCATGGTCTATGACGGTCCACATTGAACACTCGGTGTAAGTGAAGGAATGTAGGAATGTTGTGCTTCAAAGCATTATTTCCCGTAGCCTTGGTACTAGTGTGAGGACCATGTCGGAGTGGTCTAAGTTTCTGATGGGCTCTTGTAAGGCGTTCTTTCTGCAAATGAAACCAGACTTTGTTGCCCACCTGAAGCTTGTCTGGTACCCCTGTGGGTGAGGAGAAGTTGTTCCTATGTTCTATCATGACTGTATCTCTTTGCTATTGCTATTGTGTGGAGGAACCCTTCGTAGGGGTCATGGATATGTTGACAATGTTCCCCTTACTTTGGGATCAAACTAGACAAAAAATGAATTTCCTAGTCTGGGAGATGAGCTTGCTTCCTATCTTGGCAGTGATCAAAGAGGTGGCGGAAGGTGGGGCTACCTCTAGTATCCTATATAGTGAATTATCCAAAGAAATAATCACAGCGTGAGGCCTTGACTCATACACAACATGTCACATCCACAAGTATGGTTGGCCTAATAGTACATCACAAACATCCAGAGGTGTAACATCACACAATACCTCATCTATGAAGGGCTTGATGCTCTAGGGAAGGCAGCACTACTGGAAAACTTTGAGATCTCGTCCTTCATGAAGCCAACTGATACTGTACGGCTGCAGGTGTGGTGTAGTTGTTAGGCCCAACCACTTCACAACTTCTACTGAAATGAGGTTCTTTTGGCTACCACTATCGATAATGAATTGCAGTGGTGAACCCTTCACCCACATCTGTGAGTGGAAAAGACGTTCCCCCTCCTCTGGATCTTTGGACTCATTTTTATGGATCTTGGCAGTGACAATAGTGGTGCTAGGATCTGCATCAATGATCAGCTTCCCTTTGCCATTCCCCTTGTCAGGTTTTGGCTCAGGGTTGGAACATGCATCTGATTCAGAAGCTTTCAACTCGGCCACCAACGACTGCTTGGTTCAACACTCACTTGTATTATGAGTGGGATTGTTGTGGAACTCACACCACTTTCCTGTGTGCTTCTTTGGCTTCATGGTGTTGTTCTTTTCTTGCGGCTTCGATGGGTTGTCTTGAGTCACCCCACCTTGGCTTTGTCCTTTGGTCTTCGGATTTGCAGATTCAAAGTCTCGCTTCTTTTGTTTGAACTTTTGCTCAATTTTGATAGTGTATCAGTATGTCATGCCTTGCGAGTAGATGTTCAGGAACTCCATCTCTTCCTGGATGTATCTCTGTAGGTAGCAATGGTATTTGAGTACCAGATGCAGCTCAAAATCTTTGACACCCAACTGTGTACGAAGGGTATGAAAAATGTTTGTTAACTACGACACATCTTGGTCCCGTCCCTACCGCAGTGTGGTCCATTTGATGTATTTGTCTCATAGCTTTTGATAGGGTAGTACTGGTCCTTGATGGCATCCTGGAATGAATCCCAAGTGGGTGCAACTAAAAATAGTGAGCCTGTACTTTCATCCTTTTGCTTATAGTAGGTTTCCCACCAGTCCTTGACGTGGGGGGCTGCTCTGAGAAGAGCAAAAACAATCTTTTCCCAACTCGAAAATTCATGAACAGAAAAATATCCTTCTAGCAGATTTAACCATTTATCTACAACATCTACATCTATTTGACCCTCGAATATGGGGATTTCAAAATTAACATATACCTTAAACGGTGTGGCATTTCTAGAGTAGCTGTTCGAAGCCGATGCCTCACCTCTAGGTAGCTGCTGAAGGATCTGCACAAATCTATCCATCATCGCGTTCCTTTGCTGCTTGAGGGCTTCTTCGAGTATGATTTTGATAGGATCTCCTACCCCCTTGTCTTTCTTCTCATCCGCCATGGGAGGTCGTCAGGATTTGCGAGGCTAGTCTTGCAAAGGTTCGACCAGTTCAAGCCCTAACTCCTTATATCCTGACCTCGTTGGGGACATGCAAAGAAAAACAGAGAAAAAGCAAACTGCTCTAATACCACTAATCCAGATTTAAATAGGAATGCAACAAATTATAGAGATAACCATAAACACAAAGATGCAGTGGAAATAATACTTCATTTCATTAATGTAAAATGCTAAGATATGCTTACAAACAAAAAATGGAAATAAACAGCTAGGGCGATGGTAGCTTATCTCTGAGAAGAGATGTGTTGGCTACATGCCTATGAACTATGTTACAGTGAGGCTCCAAGGCCTATTTATTGTTGAGAAACAATGGAAAACCCTTCACATACCAAAACCTAACCCTAGAAGATGAAATGCCAAATTGTGGGCCTCGTTTGGGTAAATTGGTACATCAATTTCCCAGGGTTGTAACTTTGGCATATGATCTTCGTTTGACGCATATGATAGCTCACTAGAAATATCTATTTGAGAAATACCATTTTGGGAAGGGAAACATCGGTCCATGGACCCATGTTGCCCCCAAATTTCGCAAAAAACGTCATTTAGGGCCTCAAAACAGCTTTGGAAGTTCAGGACCCGAAAAACTGCTAAAAATAGTAAACTATCCTACAATTTAGGAAACTGAAAAAAACTGAAAGAGACAGTTGTGGGGTTCCAAATGGGATAGGTGGGTGGCCACCAACATCCACCTGGATCACTAGGACTGCTAGTTAACATCTAGTTGTAATTAATAGTTTGTTTAAGAATCAATAGGTGTCAGGTCAAGTGAAATTCGAATTTCCCTCATGCTGGAGGAAGGAATCCAAGTTGTAATGAACTCTAAGAAAAGGAAGAGGTGTAATGCACCAAGGGTTGGAAATTTTTTGTGAAAAAAAATCTTATTGTGTGATTGTAAGAAGACTGTGTTTTCATGTAATACAGAGTTTGGCTTTACTTCTCAGGATTCAGAAAAGAGTTTAATGTATGATTATTTTATGGTTATCCTCATCTCATCAATTGTAGCAGCATGAATGTATGATTACTTAGAACTCATTAACAATGCTCTAACTTTCTTCATGCATTTGTAGACTATGTGTCCTACCTGTTCTTATGTGTTACTGATATTGAACTCTTAATGCCCTGACTTCTATGTTAAGCTAATCTCACTGTGATACTGAAGCATATTTTGACTTCATAAGCCCAATGAATGTTTCCTGATTGTGTTCAACCATTTATATCTTTCCATTTGCTTTATATAGAGTTAGCCATATAATCCTTAATTGAAATATTTAACCCAGTGAGAGAGCCCTCTCACATTGAGGAGGTTAAACCTTAGCCAAAAGTTGGTTTGAAACAGTTACTTAGGGTCTTCCTGGTCAGCAGCCCATTAGGAAAGGTTTTGCAACAATACCAATTTTTGTACCTATTAGGATCTTTGCATTGGAATACTCTAGGAAAATGTTAAATATGGATGAAGTGCATTTTGTCTCTTATAAGAAGAAAGCACAATTCAAGCTTAAAAATCACATAGGACCATACGTCATCAACACTAGAGCTACAACAAAAGAAATAGAAGCAATATTGAGTCACATGAGGTTCAAACTCAGTTTTCTTGGTCTTATGATCCTCAAGGCATCATTTCCAATCTCAGATTGGAACAAAAAGTACTCCCTATGCACACACACACCAAGGCTTGAGATTGAACAATATGCCAATCAGGAAGAATTTATGGAGGGTACCCTACCAGAAGCTGAAGAACAACTTGATAGCCAATCATCAATGCAAACACCAATTTCCAAAGAGAAGGAGAAGAAACAAGAAAGAGAACATATGTCCCCTATAGATTCTAATAATCTAGATGCAGAGTTTATTGTTTTTAAAAGGAAGAAGAAGGACCCTAATACTACCAAAAAATCAGATTCTCCAATTAATCCTTTTTTTAGGCCTCAAATAATAACTATTAAGGATGAAAGTCTAGAGGAAGGGAACACAAAGTAGCTAGCCACAATGATTTCATCAGGGACCCCTATCACACCTTCTACTCAAGTAGAGGAAACAGTACAATCACTAATTGTGGAAGCAACAGTCCAATCTTCAGTATCATCTCGTTCTTGGGTTTCTATTCGAAAGAGTATTTTTTCCAGATGCAAAGAAATAAATTTAAAGAATGAAGCTTTGAAGGCTCCCACTTACTCTGTGTTCTGGAAGCAGATAACTAAAACTCAACAAATACTACTTTCTTCATTTGATTTAGGAAAGGGACATTTCCCACTAGTATAAAATGAGAAATTAGTGACTAGGTAACTAACAATGTTAGTCACCACAGTGTTTCCAAGTGAAATACTACCAAAAATGAGAAATCTTAAGTGACCAAAATAAAAACGACTAACATAAATCACTAGTCGCGGGTTAAAATATGTGACTAGATAATAAGTAATACAACTAAAACTGACTAACATGAATGACTAATTTAGTCTAAGAACAAAAATACAACTACCTAACAAGTACTACAATAATATGAATTAGTTTTTTATGTTATTCATGTTAATTGTGTGAAGCAATCTAAACTTACAAGTGATAGGGGATTGAAAGGCTATTAAAGATTGGTTGAAAGGTTATCCTTCCTTAAACACTTCTTGATCCTCACATGGTGTATAGGTGAGCCAACTTTGCATTATTTATCTCTAATAATTTGTAATTTAAAAAATATATTTTTTTAATAAAATAATTATTTTATGTATTTTTTAATAATCTATTCATTGAATCTAATTGGATCTAGTTCCAATTTAAAATTAAGTTGAAGAGAAATTTTAATTTTTAAGACTATAATATCAAATAAAAACTACTTTAATTTCATATTACCCAACCTAGTGTTTCCAAGAAAACTAGTGTCTTTTCGATCTACTAGTCCCACTATGATTTGCAACTATCCTAGAAACAAACAATCAAAGCAATTTGTGATTTCCTCTATGTATGATAGATAAGAGAGAAGAAAAGGGACCAACCTGGATCTTCCGCTTGACTCCTTGATTGATTTCTCTCCCCTTTGATGGAGCTTACAACTCTTCTCCTACTTGTCCCACTTAGAGAATACCTGTAGAAACAAAGTAACAAAACAACATCAAAGAATTTCGATCTATTATATCATAAACAATGCAGAATCAAAAATACATTGAACATAAAATTACATTCACAAATAACAAGATTCACAAGTACACGATTGTATGGAGGAAAACTCAAAGAATTTTATTAAAATAGAAGGAAGAATTACAACCCAGTTGTATGATCCAGCATCATCTTCCCAACATCAAAGCCCTCTTCACCTCATGAAAAGCAAGACCACCCAACAATACAATTCTTCTCAAAAACAAGCTATCAACACTTCCTTACAAATTACAAAATTCCAGCCTCTAGATCTCTTAGATGAGGGATCCATTTATAGATGTTTGTAAGGGTGTGAGTCCTCTCTAGGTTTTTGATTAGTGTCATTCCACTTGTAGTTCTTGGTTCCACTTGGATATTTCTTGGATCTCTTACTCATCCCTAGGCGAATTCAAAGAGGCAAGTGTCATAGGAGAAGTTTCTAAAAGATTCCATGAGCATCCACTTAGCAAATTGTCTTGGACATTTGTCCATTCTCCCTCATTGCACCCCACAGAAGGCCTCTTCAGTATGCATCACACCTGGCTAGTGGAGCAATTAGTATGCATCACACCCTGATAGTGAAGCAATCAATATGGTCTAGTTTTTTCCAGTTCTGAGTGGTTTTTTAGGTGGAACTTTTGGGAAATGATGTAATCAGTTGACCATGATCCTTTAGGGTATAAAACGACACTTTTATGGGTTAAATAACCCTTTGTTTATCGACATATAAGATTGGGGTTGCAGTGCCTAAATATGTCTATAACAGTTCCCCCTAAAGCATGAAGTCGTAAATCTTTTGATGTCTGGTGAAATGCTTTATCATGAGGATCTGAGGTATTTGAACTGGAAGGTGACCTGTATAAGATACAATAAAATACATCATCATCATATTATTTTCATGATCTAGCTGAGGTGGGCATTCCCATGCTCAGCTTTATAAATTCATTTTCATGTACATAGAACAGATAACCGTCTACACTTGCAGACTGGTGACTCCTTATATGTAGAGTCATCATCCCTAGCTTGGATGATCATCTGTGCAGCTTCTGTGTACATTTGATGTCTTTATATTCCTGAATATATCATAGCTCGGATGGATGAAACTAGATCTGGGGTCTTCAAACTCCTTCAATCTTCGCCCGAAGTACAAGTCGATCCATGTGAAAAGTTGTCCTGAAGTCAAACATGGAAAGACATCGCCTGATTACCAGCCAATAATGTAAGCTATTAACAGGCACGAGAGGAATCACCAATAATGATAATGACCCTCAAGGTACTATAGTACAATTCACGTGGTGTGAATATATAATCCGATGTCGAACACCACGTAAAATATTTCGGTGGAAGGCCATTGATGTAAACCTATTGTCGGAAGTGAGAAACTTGCCATTGAGGCATGCAAGCTTCAAAGTACTGAAAGGGTTGTTTCTAAGTCAACTTCTTGGATAATGAGCTGATGTCGACAAGAAGTGACCCGTCGTATGAGGGCCTTAACGTATCCCACATCTACAATACGAAACGAAGCAAATGATTTTCTGGAGGTGAAAACGATCTTATTATACAAGATTCAGGAATGGCGGTCATGAAAAATGGAGGGTGAAAGTATTGCAGTGGATGAGACATTAACTGGATGGTGAATTCTCTTAACAAATTATCTTGAAAATATCAGTGACACTAAGATGGATTGGTATCATTAACCCCAAAAATGGATGGTATGGAGGACCAATGGTGATATGACTAGCGAATGGAATAACCCAACCCGACTCAATCACGGTGATGGAGTGAAAGTGTCATGTTCAAGAGTGACCTACTACCAATAAAATTCTTCAAGATTTCTTCCCTTTTTCCCTAGTCATTGCTGACTAGTACCTCTTTATTTGTTTCAAGCTTGAGGAGGATAACATGTGCTTGTTCTATAATTTTCCCTTCGGGAAAACCTGTCGCTATGTTTTAGCGAGCCTAGCGACATTGAAACTCGTTCTTGTCTAGGTGGAAAAGTTTGTCGCTATTGTTTTAATGAGTTTAATGACAAAGATAACTCAGTCCTTTTCATGTTTAGAGAGTTTGAAAAGGGACGAAAAGGAAACTCCAGCAGTTCTTTTTCATAGCATAATCCCTTAAGTCTGAAAAAGAATAAAATAATACAAAAGGGATGAGTTTTCGATAACTTTAGCGAGCTCAAAAGACAAGCACTCAAACTTTTTCATGAGATAATCCTTCAGGTCTAAAAAGTTTAAATATACAGGAGGGATGGCACTTCCAATCACTTTAGCGAGCTAGAAAGGCCAATAGCTCGACAATATTTTCATATTTAGCGAGTCTAAAAAGAGTTTAAATTAGACTCGTTTTTTGAGGAACTAGTGGCATTTAGGGTAGCAATTGGTTCGATAATCTTGGAACTTCTCAAAACATGGTGATGTGAAGAGGGTGGCTAACAAGACCACTCATCGTAGCTATTCCTCAAAAAGTTAAACAATCAAGTGGAAGCGTATGATCGGCTAAAAGAATGGAGGTGATGGTAGGAAGCAACCAAGGTTCAAAAGGCTGATAGAATGGCAATCACAAAGGTTATTTACTGAAAGTGGGTTCATTCTTTAAAAAGCTTGAACTTTGGGGGAACATATGCTCAGTGGCGGTATTACTTTTTAACGAGCTTGAACCTTACGGAAACATTGCTCATAGGTGGGTTTATTTTTTAACAAGCTTAAACCTTGCGGAAACATTGCTCATAGGCGGGTTTATTTTTTAACAAGCTTGAACCTTGCGGAAACATTGCTCATTTTCCTTTTTATGTAAGTTAGGAAAGACCAAACTAGAAAGCTAAGGAACTACTGAGGTTAGGTAGGATGGTTTCATCTGCGGAATGGTTCAAACGCTTCCTTTACTTCATCTGCATCATAGACAAATATTAACGGTGGATTAGACCAATCACCTAACCTAAGAAGTTGAAAAATTGAAAACCTAAAAAGTCTAAGAAGCTAAAAAACGAAATTGATCATTTTTCACTTGCATAAAAAGGTTTGCATGCCCCCAGGCATCGAGAAAAGGAGAGTCTCCAGTAACCCTATGGGAATCAATGTGGTTAAGTAGGATTGTTTTTGTCAATGGTAAGACAAAAAACTTCCTTGGCTTTGTCTAACAATTAGAAAAAGGTGAGTGGTGTGTTAGACCAATCACTTAACTTACAAGGAAATTCATATGGTAGGGTGGTTTTGTCAGTGGTTAGACAAAACACTTCCTTGGCTTCATCCACAGAGTAGACAAAAGTTAATGGTGTGGGATGGCAATTCCAATCACATAACCTATAGGGAAACCTATCTTTTCAGCTTGATTCATTTGCCAAATGGACAAGGGTGCATGCCCACTAAGCTTCGTTACATGCACCATACTACTTGCTACAATCAGGTGGATAGAATGAATGTTGAAGAGGCCCTCTTGATGCAAAAATACCATTTAGGGATGATGTTTGACTTGAAGCTGTGTTCAAACAGGGAAATGAAAGCTGATCAACAGTGACAATTTTACCTTCATGCGGGAAACACATCACTCGAAAGAGTGTTGAAACAATATCTTCCATGTTGTAAACATAGTCACGTCCAAGGAGCAGATTGTAATATAACTGTCCTTGGACTACCATCACATTCAAGTGAACGGTTTTCCTTCTCAAAGTTATGGGTAACTTAGGAAGGATCCCTAATGGTAGACTAGTTCCTTTATTAAAGCCTAACAAATTCTGTGTCACATGCATAAGAAATGGCGAACCGAGCACTTTACAAGCAGTTGAGGAAAGGATACTCACTGAAGCCCCTTTGTCTATGATAGTGCCAGACACGATCATTTTGTAAACTTGTACTATGATCCAGAATGGTACATTTGAAGGAAGGCATGATTTCGCTAGTCGATTCCAATCAAAGGAAGTGACTAGACTGCTTGGAGGGGGTATTGAATAATCGGTTGAATTGACCCCTTAAGTATCAAGAACTAGGGGATTTTCCTCCTGTTGTGAGGGCATGGGTGGATTACCCCCAAGTTCATCAGACTCTGAAGTGAAAAAAATAATTTGAACAGTATCATTCTCACTCTCTTTGGGAATGGTATCATCTAAAGGTGGATCTTCTAAAGGTAAAACTGGGTCGATTTCCATCTCAACCTGTTGACTTTGGTCTAGTATGGACTCAGAAGATTCACTTTCAATGATAGGTGTTTCGACCAACGTTGAGTTATGTCAGTCGGATTTTCAACTAGTAAAGGACTTGAGGTGAGTTTCTTGTATCTAGATGGAAGTCGCTACGGTGAAGCAGGACGATCATGTAAGACTCTTTTGGCCTCATCCAAAAAAGGACAACGAGGAAGGTGATGGTCTCCTTCACATAATCCACGTGGAATTTTGACCTTTCCTTTCTGTCCATGAAAGGACTAGGATTCCCTTCAAAAGGGATTCCTTGATTGGTAGACTCCATTACTGCAACCTAAGATCAATGAAGGAAAAAATATGTTATTCTGAATTAAATAAATTTTAATGATGCTTTGACACAACTTTGCTTTTTCAATTTTTAAGAGTTGAGAAAAAGCTAAAGATGACTCTAGTCCCCTTCGATTTTTAATGAGCCTGAAGTGACAAGTGCTCAGATGGACCTTTTCTTTTAAGGAGTCAAAAAGGAACGAAACTGACTACTCTGGAAATCTAGACAGAGGGATTACCAAACCAATTGCAAAACTACAACATACACCTTGGTGATAAATTAAAGAGAAATTACCAAGGACTTATGTATAGTAGTCAATCTTCCCGAATGTTGTGTTCAGTGTGGTGCAATTGGTAGGGCAACAAACACGACTTCCTATGGATAAAGGATATAAGCCTATTGTGGTCTCCCAATATATACTCAATGGTACAAGGAGCACAAGTCTGTGCTAGCACTTGTCATATCAAAGATGAGGAATCCCCCATCCTTCGAAGAAAACGATAGTTACTATATTTTACAACACCGAAACAAGTCTCTAGCCTAGATCTCTAAATGTGTTGCGTTAGGTTCCAAAGCATTGTTAAATTCATGGAAATTTATTTTAGAGTTGATCTTGTTTAGAAGTTTGCCTTTCAAGGTTCATTGTGTGATGTAGATGTAAAATTCCTAAATATGCAATCTAAATTTATAAACAATCGTTGTTTATTTTTAGCAATGAAAATCCTAGCCTTTAAGGAAAGAAGATTACGATTCTTTCAAACAAAGAGAAAAGAGCACACCCTAAATGCACTTTTCCTAAATCATTTTTTGCACACAGTCTAAATGAAAATTCAAATGCATGTATTTGTCTTTCGTTCCCTTAATGTAAATAATTCCGAAAAGGAAAACTAAGTATAGATTTGAAATATTTTCTTCAAAGCGACATTTCGACAATTTCTTTTCAAAATGAAAGGAAGCCTAAACGAAACTTCTTGATTTCAAATAGAAAAATGCTTTGGACACTTCAAATATTAACAATTCAAATCAAATACACGACAAAAATTTCAATCGTCTATCTAGAGAAGGAAGACTTTACGACACTCCTCTTTTTGACACAAAATGACAATTACGACACTTTTGTACCAAAACAATAGATCAATTCAAGCAACTTTTCGACAAAGGACTGTAAATGATGGAAAAATACATAAAAAAATTTACTAATCCTAATCAATGGAGGCTAAACTATGTAAATCAAGGAGGCTTCAGCAATGAGATACTGTTCATAAGCAACAAAAAACAATTAAACAGAGCTGAAAACAAGGACAAAAAACCCCAAATTTCAAGGAGAGAAATAGGATTACTCTGTCATCGCACCTGTGCTTCATATAAATAGGGATGAATCTCACCTGCTACACTCAAGAAGTGCCATGCATACTAGCTTCCAGTGATAGACAGTGTGATGGGCCAAGGAGTGCAACTGAGATGGGTTTTGGCTCAATTTTGCAGTTGATTGTAGTGAGTTAAGCTGAGCTATGATGGACAGTAAAGAGAAAAGTACAGAGGAATTATCTTGGGAGGTTATTGAGCTACCAAAATGGCATCTATAATGTTTGTAAGTTAGATGTTTGACTCATAAACCAAACCAGATATTAATTGAAGCAAAATTTATCTACTTTGCAATTACAGAGCAAGAGAAGTTTGAAGGCTATCTGGCTAACTTCAAGCTTCGTCTATAGCTTATAAAGAAAACAATCAACAACAAAAAAACAAACTATTCACTCCCCAGTGGAGTCACCATTTTGTTTCTGGGAAAACTAGTGTCTTTTCGATCTACTAGTCCCACTAGGATTAGCAGCTATCCTAGAAATAGAAAATAAAAGCAATTTACGATTTCCTCTATGTATGATAGATAAGAGAGAAGCAAAGGGACCAACCTGGATCTTCCACTTGACTCCTTGCTTTATTTCTCTCCCCTTTGATAGAGCTTGCAACTCTTCTCCTAATTGTCCCGCTTAGGGAATACATGTAGAAGCAAAATAATAAAACACCATCAAAACATCATGGTCTATTATATCATAAACAATGCAGAATCAGAAATACATTGAACATATAATTGCATTCAAAATAACAAGATTCACAAGTACATGATTGCATGGAGGAAAACTCAAAGAACTTTATTAAAATAGAAGGGAGAATTACAACCCCACTGTTTGATCCAGCATCATCCTCCCAACATCAAAGCCCTCTTCACCTCATGAAAAGCAAGATCACCCAACAATACAATGCTTCTTCTCAAAAGCAAACTATCAGCACTTCCTTACAAATTACAAAATTCCAGCCTCTAGATCTCTCAAATGAGGGATCCATTTATAGATGTTTGCAAGGGTGTGAGTCATCTCTGGATTTTTGATTAGTGTCATTCCACTTGTAGTTCTTGGTTCCACTTGGAGATTTCTTGGATCTCTTACCCCTCCCTAGGTGAATTCAGAGAGGCAAGTGTCATAGGAGAAGTTTCTGGAAGATTCCATGAGCATCCACTTAGCAAACTGTCTCAGAAATTTCTCCATTCTTGCTCATCACACCCCACAGAAGGCCTCTTCACTATGCATCACACTTGGCTATTGGAGCAGTTAGTATGCATCACACCCTGACAGTGAAGCAGTCAGTATGGTCGAGTTTTGGCCAATTCTGAGTGGTTTTTCAGGTGGAACTTTTTGGGAATGATGTAATCAGTTGACCATGATCCTTTAGGGTACAAAACAACACTTTTAGGGGTTAAATATCCCTTGGTTTTTCAACATATAAGATTGGGGTTGCAGTGCCCAAATATGTCTATAACACCTAGATCCATCTTCACCCTGGATCTATCAAGCGTTGAGAGGGATCGAATCTCTCGAGGTGCAAACTTTTTTCTCTAGTACAAAACTTGAGGAAATGTTTTCACCTCGAGAGATTGGATCCCTCTCGGCACTTGATAGTTATAGGATTAATATGGATCTAGGTTGGTTATATAGAACTATATAATATCTATATTTGTATTTGTGTTTCTTTTTTATTCCCTCTCTCTATCTCGCCCCCCAAACATACACACACTCTCTCTCCCTCTCTTCCCCTTCTCTATCTATCTTTCTCTTCCCCTTCTCTTCCTCTCCATTTATATCCTTCTCTCTATTCCCTCTCACTCTCCTCTCTCCCTCACTCTCTCTTCGTGACTCCCACATCACCCCCTCAATCTCTCCACCTCTCTCCCTCTATGTTTTTCTTGTTCCCTACCTCTCCTTCCCCTTCCAATTCCATCTCTCTCTCATCTCTATCTTCCTTCCTCTCTATCCATTATCTCCCACCTCCTTCTTTCTCTCTCTCTCTCTCTCTCTCTCTCTCTTCTGTCCAAATCCATCACTATCTCCCCCCCACCCTATCCTTCTCCATATCCATGTCTCCATCTCTCTCTCTCTCCTCTCTCTTCCTTCCTCTCGCTCCCTCTCTCCCACCTCATTGTCTCTCTTCCCTACAACTTTTTCACTATCTCCATACCCTCCCCAACTCTCACTTCAATTTGATCACATTCCATTCTGTTTAAGAAATTATCTAAATTAAAAAAATTTAATTGGTTGTAAAATAATAAACCTATATTTTGGATCAATCATGTCAAAGAAAATAAAATAATGAAAAAGTTTAAAAAATCATGCACTATATTTAATCTATTATAATTAGTCAATTTGATTACTCTTATCCCTCGGATCTTTAGATAAGATGGATCTATGCCGGTTCTCTATATATATATATATAAAGAACCAACATAGATCCATCTTAACTTAATTTTAGTAAGACCTTAATTTAATTTCTATGGGAATATTTTTAGTAGTTGTGAGGATAGAGGGTTTAGATATATCTCAAACTGTAACATTTTCCCTTCTAGATTCATTAAAAAAAAATTTGTAGAATTAAATTAAAATAAATTATTTTTACTATGAAATAAGTTATGGTTTTTTTTGCATGTGGTATTGATAAGCCACGGTATTGGCCCATGGTATTGTAACAAAGCTGATTTACAAGTTAATATCCATGGTAAAGTGAGGGTGAATATCCATGGTTAACAATCTTGTCATATTGTTATAAAATATTTTGATTGTGAAATAATTTTTTTTTTGGGCATGTGGTATTCATAATCCATGGTATTATTACAATTTAATAATATCTACCTTAATTTGGGGGTGAATATCCACGGTTAAGAATCTTTTCATATTGTTATAAAATATTTTGGTTGTGAAATAAGTTATGGATTTTGGACTTGTAGTAATGATAAGCCATGGTATTGTAACAAAGCCTATTCACAAGTTAATAAAAAAAATCAAAATATAACAAATTGAATTTTATTATTTTAATTAATTTAACTTTTTATTATTAATTGAGGCGATATTTAAATGCTTACACTCATCCAATATTATTTTTAACTTCTTCTTCTTCTTTTTAATTTAGTGTCTTATGCAAAAATAACAAATTCTTATTAAAAATAAATCATTTAACCCAATTGAAATTTATATATATTTATTTTATATTATAATTTTTTTTTATCCATTATAAATATTTATTTTCTTTTTCATTTCCAGTTTAGCATTAGGTTAAAATAAAATATCCACAGGTTACAACATCACATTGTAGCACTACATTTTTCTATGCTTTGTTGATATCTGTGTGGAAATGCTAGAAGAAGGAAGACCATCAACTTGATTTGTGGATTTCATGGGATTCAAATCCCAAATGGAGTTTGCATGGGAAACATCTTAGGAGAGCATCAACAATTAGATGGAGGAGGGGCAAAGTCATTGGGCTTGGAGATTTTGGCCATTTGTATATGGGTATCAATTTGGACTCTAGAGAGTTCTTCCTTTTTACTAAAGATGATTTTTGTTCTTATGGGTAAACAATTTTGAGGGTTTATATGATCAAAGCATAAATTTCATTTAGAGTTGATGGTTTAATAATTATGATAATGTAGATCTTGATTGTGGCCAACAATTCATCATAAGGCAATGCATAAGTAAGCATTTTGCATGTACTTATTGTACAAAGGGTTTAATGATTATGATAATGCAGATATTGATTGTGGCCAACAATTCATCAAAAGACAATCGAAAAGTAAGCAGTTTTCGTGTCCTTATTATACATAGCAGTTCGATCCTCCCTAACTTTTCTAGGGTTGGAATGCATGAATTTTTTTTTTTCCTTTTCACCTTTTTTTTTTTCTTTTCACCTTTTTTTAGTGGTTGATTGTTTGTGTAATGAAATCTACCATGCCCAAATTCAAAGGGCTCGAGTGATGTAAGAAACTTTTCTGGTAGGATGCAAATACTATACCTTCTTCAAACTTTGTTACATGAAATTAAAATTTCTTGTAATCATGAACATAAAATATTTTCTGTTTCATCCTTAGATTATGATCTCAATGCTTATAGTTTTAAAACATGTTACTATATTTTAAGTAGAATATACTTAGATCCATTAAAACTTGCAACTCTCCAAACATAGAGAGTAGAAGAAGAAGAGGAGCCTGGATGAGGTGGATGTTGATATGCTTGATACTTTTCAAATGTTGGGCATGCCCTTGACTAGAAGAAGAGATTGACCAATGTTGTTGTAAATGCTGTTTTTGACAATGTTTTCATTACTACCATGCATAGGTAGACTCTATAGGCAGTTGAGGTTATCTTTTCTTCATTGTAAGAGGTAATTCAGGAGTATCTTGATCTAGTTAGGAAGTATATTGGCAGGTTTGTTCCTCCTACTAATAACTATTATGCTGCAATGTATTTGTTTTTTTAGTGATAACTCCTTCTATTAAATCCCCAAGAACACTTTGTCACCCATGGAAATATCCACTTATTTCAGGATGAATGAGATGGAGACCAGACAATTTGAGAGGACTCTTATTGTTATAGATGATAGGAGTTTTGTGAGGTGAGAGGATTTCTGTGACATATATTGAAGGATGCACTGAACCATTTTATGACACCAATCATCTCCATGCCATAGTAGTGGATCTCTATTGCATCGAGAGGGCAACGATAAAGTATTCCACGATAAAGAATTGGTGTGTCGGGGGCGAGGAATGAAAATGTGGGATTTATAATTTTATTATGAAAATAGGTTTGTGTGATGGAGGAAAATCAAGGATTTAATGGACCTGAGTAGAGACTAGTTCAACAATTACCCGTAAATACTCAAGCATTCTTTTGAAAGGTGATTATGCAATTGGAGAGTTCTATTATGTTTCCTTGAAAAATAACTATCAATAGGGGGACAAAGATGATCCATAGGGAAGAATTGTAGGAGTAGGATTGTTTCTAAAATTACATCGATAGGAAAGTCAAGGAACTACTACAGAGGATTAGTGTAGGTGCAACCAAATTCTCATAATGCAAGGAATTTTTCATAGTGTGATTTGATTCTCATCGGTGACCAAGTAGCTGCAAATACTTATCATTACATTTAGGTACAATTTGAGTTGCATTCTAAAGTCTCTAATTTCATTTATTGATAGTCCTTCTTATATCCTTGTCTCTCTTAATTTCAATGTGGTAGGATTGGAATGGGTTAGAGAATAAGCATATCATTGAGAAAAATAGACACCCACATGTCACTACAATTCATTATGCATACTCTCTGTTTTTTATACAATTTGAAGTGAACAATATGATGTGTGCACAACTAAAAATCCTATCAGGAATGGTGAATCTTGTCTTAACATGGAAATCAAAACCAAGAATCATAAAATATCTATACATTTGTGAGACGGAGTAAAAAGCACAATAAAAGATTATATGCCAACATTGTCTAGTTAGTGAAATATAGTACTAATATTTCATAATTTTCAAAGATGGTGGACATCATGAAGATGCCCTAAAGAAAAGTTACTAACTTGAAGATAAGATGGTCAATGCAACTATTTACTATAAATAGGCTAAATTTAGGTAATTAAAACAAGTTTGAAAATCAGTAGAAACACCAGTTATTGACTTGAAGATGAGATGGTCAGTGCAACTATTTACTTTAAATAGGCTAAATTTAGGTAATTAAAACAAGCTTGAAAATCACTAGAAACACCACCCCCGCATCATTTTATTTCCAGTTGTACAAGATAATATTGAATAAAATTATGATTACTTCCATTTAAATTGACCATACATAAAATAACAAACAAGGTTAATGCTTTTAAAAGATATATCCATCTTTAAATATAAGATATGACAAGGATGGCACATAATTTTAAAGGTTATATCCATCACCAACTATAAGATAAGAGTTAATGAGATGAGAAAAAGTTTGTCTTGGTATAACATGTAAACGTCATATTACTTATAACTCATGCATATTGTATCTTATTGTGAATATGTTAATTGTGTAACTTCAATCTGGGTAATTTTTTACATTTAAATTGTCAAATATGTAGAAGCTACATTACACTAGCTTAAATCCACACACAAATAAAATATCAAATATGGAACAGGAATGAGTAAACATTTTTACATTGGTTTAAAATTTCCCCTTGGTTGGTGAAGAACCAATTCAATGTTATTTTTGGTGGACTATTAAGTTATTAACTGAAGATAAAAAAATGTTAGTCTCCTAAATGACTAAAAAGGGATATTTGTAATGTTATATAGAAGTTACATTTCACGTAGCTATATCTACCTTGACGTAACTATAATATTTAAACTCCATTTTTTTATATAGAGGTTACATTTCATGTAGCTATAGAAGTTACATAGTTATATCTACTCTGACATAACTATAATATTCCAACCCCATTTTTTTCACATTTTTCAACATTTTAAAGATTTGTCTATTTTAGTGTGATTATGCAATCAAATAGTTGATATTGTTTAAGACATATCCTATTTGCAACAATTTGAATTCTTAAGTTGGACCTTGGGTAGCTTTTTGTTACTACCATATATCATGTTTTAAGTAGATGGTGTTTTATAATTCACCCAAGAGACTTTAGGAGAAACCTTCAATTGCATGTTTGTTTCCATTATACACCTAATATTTGTAACCTTTTCCACATGAACAACCCAATAGCCCATGTTGAACATGAAGCAACTACCTCAAAAATTGGGGAATATGAGTTATTCTATTTCACAAGGGGGATAGACCTAGAGAAGGCAATGACAACTATTATAAATGGCTTTTGTCAGGTTGTATTTAATGAAATCCCACTAGAATTTGCTACTAAAGTAAATCAATTGATGAATTTTAAGCTTGAAGGTAGTGTTGAATAGGTGTTGCAAGGTATCTCTATAACATTATCTATCTACATGATTCTAATTCCATGAGATGGTGTCTCAATAACACTATTGTCCGGTGATGGGTGCTAGATGTAGATAGCTTTCTCATGTCCTACAAGGAAATTGTATCATTATATTTCTATGAAATCTTGAAATGTGTTCAAATTTTGTCTCAGATAAGGAATTATGTATATACTCTTGAATTTATCTATGTTGTAATAAAATCAGGAATAAAGTTTTCATTGCAAATAATTGGTATCTACCATGTAAGTTTACTTTACTACATTAAATTCTTGATTTGTTAGATCCCAACTAGTTAGGGTTGAATTTATTTTTGTTGGAATGAGATTAAGAATAAAGTTGTCATTTTAATCACTAAAATATACCATGTAAGATTTATTCACTACATGAAACTGTTTATTTGTTAGAGCCCAAATTATTACGATTATGAAGAGTCCTCCTTCATGACAATATTTATGAATGTTCTATTCTTGCTCAAAGAATTACATATTATAGAAAGGTGGAAAATAAATGAGATGCAATTGAATGGTTTTTGTTTTAAAATGTGTGGAAGGAGTATAAAATCATTTTTAGTTGCATTCAAATATTTTGGAGCACCCACTAAAGTGCTTCATTTTCCTCCAAATTAATTCCATTTCTACTATCCCAATTCTTCTAGAAGTCCTTCTCCAAAGTGATCTCTTAACTATCTTGGAGGAAAATTGATTACTTGGTTGGAACCCACAGATTACAATTTGATTAGGAGCAAGGGATGAGAAAGCTTCATATTCTTCAATATATTCTACAAGTTAAAAGCATATCAAATGATTGCCTTTCTCTTTAATTGATACGAAAATCACTCGAGTATTTGTTAGGATTTTGAGACCTTTTTCAATGAAATTTTTTTCTTCTGAAAGTTATGTTCTCAATTAAATAAATTAAAGAAAAGGTGAAAATGATGCAATGGAAGGATTTTTTGTTTTGGTGCCTAAGAATGCCTTGGTAATGTGAAGGGCTTGGTATTTTCTTGACTCAATATTAGTCGCATTTGACTTCCTATCATTTCTTTTAATTTCATTTTTGTTGTGTTTGTGTTTCTATCCTTGAAGTTTGTGATATAATGTGCATTTAATAGGAAGTATTAACTATTAAGCACTCTCAAAGGTGATATTGATGGACGACTAATTTTAAATGTCCCTAATTGACACTTTAGTATTACATGATCAAGAAAAGAAATTATTAATAAATATTAAAGGGAATATTATTAATGTGCAGTGTTTCTTGGCTTGTCATATAATTACTGCATTTTGGCCCCCAATAATATATTTGGGGCTACTTTTTGGTTGTTACTTGTGGAGCTTCCCTTTGGCTCAGAAAAACATCGAGGATAAATTTCTAGTGCATTGGCATTGGACATCATCAAAGAGGAATTCACCAAAACCAGTAGAGGACATGGGAGAAATTAGTTCAATGAGCGAATAATCGCTAGAGAAACTCCAAGGCACCATAATTTCTTGTGTATTTAGATTCACTCAAAATTAACTAGTCATAAAAAGTACCTTTTGTTTTTGAATATTTTCATGTATACATGAATACTAAAAAAGTAATTTCAGACTAATTATTCAAACTAATAATTATCTGATAGTCATAATTTATAATTAAATAGTATAATATGATTAATATTATAGGACACAAATATAGGGTTTGACTATGAGGGGCATTGTGACAACATATGTACACTTCTCATTGTATTAGACAATAATCTCTGAGTGTGATATCCATCCCACGAAATGTACTCCTAGAAGACATTGTGGGATTGAAATTTTTTCTTTCAGTGGACAAGTGGTGATATATTTTCATAGGCCTTAGTGTTATACTTCCCTAAGGTTTTGAAACTACTCACAGCTAGCACCTTCATTCAACCAAGTGAGGTACTCATCTTGGAAAGTTGAATCATTTTGTCTCCATAATCCAATATCATGTTGGATCAATATCATGATCCTAAAAACATAGGTCATGATAGCGAGGAAATTTTAGTGTGTGCAAAATAATATCCGAATTTAAGGAACATGAGTCTTTTAGAACAAGCAATAAGGATATTTTTTACACTAATCTTTTTTTTTCCATTTGTTTTCACATATCATATATTTCCTGATATTTCTAACATGTAACTTAGTTGGTATGATTGTGCCTAAGGTTTTGATGAAGGTTGAATACTAAGTTCCTAAGGTGTTATTTTCTATGGTGACGTTTTATTTTCTTTGTTTATACAGGTCATCTAGACACATAGTGGCCACTTGTTGGGTCCCTATAATACTAGTGATTACCCCATTACTATTGTAGTTATACCCCTTATTAATATTGTTGTGCCCCTATTTTCCCCATATTGTTATTATTGTGCCCCATAGAATCCCTCTATTGTTATTTTTGTGGCTTTATATTACTATTTTTCGGTCGGTTGGGTTATATTATGACTCCTTAGACTCTTATGTATAGAAAGGAGGTTTTGTCATTTGTATGATCGAAGAATTATTCATTTATGTAATGTAAAGGAGGTGATGCAGGAGCATCCAGCTCTGAGGAGACAGAAGAAGGTTGACAGTCTCAGGGAGAGACTAGAACATACAGTCACTTATGCATAGCTGGACAGGTGTAGGCTTGTCAGTTATTTTACGTTGTTTTATTTATTTTATTTTGTCATAATACATTAGGACCAGGTCGATTGAAGTCATGAATTATTTCTTTTTCAAATAGAAATTATGAACAGCAAAATAGGTTGTCAGTTAATTAGTTCATTTTATTAGTTAACCAGTTTCTTTACAAATTATATTAGTTAGGGAAGTTAGAAACTGACAGACAGTTACCAATCTGTTGGGGTAGTTCTTGAACAGAACTGTAGTGTTTCAGGAGTTTTAAAAGCAGAAAGATAATCATTGTAAGGGATTCCCCAGCAAGACAAAGAAAGAGAAATACAGTCATTCCTAAATTCACATTTTTCATTATTCAAATTCACAATTATTGCACCACTGTATAATTAATTTTCTTCATGCATCATAATCTAATTTCTGTGTAACAAGTTGGTATCGGAGTAACAGGACAGCGAGTAAATAAGAACAGCGAGAGCATAGCCACGAATTACCACAGGAGTAACAGAACAACGAGTAAACAAGAATAGCGAGAGCCACAAATTATCACCTACAGGCATAGAAGAACGAGGGACTGCGAGTGCAGATAGAACCCAGACGGAGCAAATAACCAACAACGTAGAGTACAGTCATACAAACATCGTTTCCAGGAAGAAGCGAGCGAGAGTTCGACATTCAAATACATTTTCAGGTAACCAAGAAAATCAAACCCTCATATCTTATTTGAGTACAAAGCAAACAACGGCTGTAGCAAATACGCATTTGAAATATTTCTTTAACCTACTGTAAATAATTAAATACAGTCCAAGAGATGCACATTTCTTTCAAATAAAAGTTTCATTAAAATAATAGAAGTCCCGAAACAGAGTTTCGGCGTATCTTTGTTACAACATAAACCACATAAATACAGTAAGGGTCACCGAAAGACAGCGAACAGGGGTTTCATATGACCGAGGGTTTCTATCAACACACGACAACAACTACAGGACACGGGTTCGAACCCAGGAATAACCTTTCACAAAAAAAACGACCAGATAAGTGCCATACAGTGCGAGGCTTGAAGCCATGGCATACCCATAAAGGGTTTAAAGAAAAACTAAGTGACAAATTACACAGTCCAGGCCGAGACCAAAATATAACGAAGAGGGTTACACAAACAACAGAGACATTCCTTTTGCCGTTCAGAGAACGGACCACCAACAACACCATACTTAAAAACTACAAATAAATCACAGTCAACTACAATGGGGAGACACTACCCGTGAAGAAGGAGCTCGAACGTTTGCTAAGACGTGAGGAGCACATCGAGCCACAGACCCAGCTACCTGGAGCCGCCTGCCACAAACAAGAATAAGTTGGAACTTGTGAAAACGTAAATAACCATTTTGAAATCAAGGTCAGAACAGGGTTGGAGCAAGAACCTTACCTGAGCTAAGGGAACCAAATAGACGACCACCAGAATGACTAAAACCTAAAAGACCAGGCACAGGTGCGTTAGAGCCGGAGGGAGAAGGTTTCAAACAATCCAACAGGGAGCCATTGCTTACGTGAGTCATGAGGTGAAGCGCGGAAACGTGGAGGAGGACCTGTCATAAAATAAATCCATTAACCAAATGAAGGAAAATCGCATTTGCATACGGAAAAATCAGTTAAAAATGCAGAGAAACAAGACCATTATCGTGCTGAGTAGAGGGCGCTCTCACAGGCCACCGAACCTTACCTCCATAACAGTCAAGAATCAGAGACGTTCACACGAACAAGCATTCAAAACTAGTACCACGAAGAACAGGAGTTCCCTTATAGTTGCAGAGCAAACAATTTCGGTGCAGGAGGAGTGAAAATGACGAATGGGACGATTAGAGTTGACAAAAGGTAAGACGCGTGCAAGGAGACCGGCATGTGGAGGTCGAAAACCGGCAGGGGCTGTTGAAACCCTAAACCGAATACCAAGGAGGCATACAGTTCATTTAAGTCAACAATAAAGTTCATCAAGGATGCGGGTACTGTCAACAGAGATATTTCATAAACGGCGGGAGGCCATCATAAGTGGTATCAGAGCTAGTTTCTTGAGTTAGAACTAATGGAACAAGTAGAAGGTGAAGGTGAAGGAAGAGGAAGAGGAAGAGGAAGAGGAAGAGGAAGAGGATGAGTAGTCCATAGGGTAGTAGATGATGGACTTCGAGAGGAGATTAGAGTTTTGCATGAAAGATTGGCAGTGGTGGAGGCTGGGGGAAGGAGAAACCCAGCATATGACAGTGATGAAGAAATAGCTGAACCAGAGGATGAGTACGAAGGAGTGACACCGGAACTTAGGTTGTTGAAGTCAGTTTTGCTGTCCAGTCATAAGCCAAGGCATGAGTTACCTACTTATGACGGAAGTTTGTCTGCAGATGTGTTGTTAGATTGGCTGAGCGAGGTAAATAAATTTTTTGAGTTTGAGGAAACCAGTGAGGACAAACAAGTGAAGTTTGCTGCCACCAAGCTGAAAGGACATGCGTCCTTATGGTGGGACAACGTTTAGGCAGAAAGAAAGAGACTACACAAACAGCCTATCAAGAAGTGGGCCAGAATGGAGGCAAAACTGAAGGAGAAGTTCCTGCCGAAAGATTACCAGATCATGTTGTACCGACAGGTACAGAACTTGAAGCAAAGAGGAATGACTGTTAGGGAGTTTACAGAGGAATTCTATAAATTGAATTTGCGAGCAGGGTATGTGGAAGACACCTCAGAAAAAATAGCCAGATTTGTAAATGGCTTGAGAGGGGAGATTTTAGATGAAATCGGTATCCTCTCACCTCAAACGTTGGATGAGGCCTATCAGTTTGCACTGAAGGCAGAGGAGAAAATTAACAAAAAATAGAACACCAAGAGAGGGGGTGGTTCTGGCAGGGGAAAAGGCAAGGTTTATGGCAGAGGTAGAGGTGCAGGCCCAAATGACGAGGGCAGCAGTTCCAAATCTACTGGCACAACAGAGAAGGACGACAGCACCAGGGAAGGACGACCAGCTCAGCAAGGGTGAGGATTTGGTTGAGGCAGGGGAACTGTCCAGTGCTATCGTTGTCACAAATTGGGACACAAGTCATATGACTGTCCTGAAGGTGAACCAGCAGGTGGAAGAGGAACCTATGTTGCTCAGCCAGAGAATGTTGAGGAGACACCTCAAGAAGCAGAGAATACACTAGAGACAGGGGAAGCCTTGGTGTTAAACAAAGTGTTGTTAAAACCAGCAAAAGAAGTTGCAGAACCAGATCAGCGAAAGGCTTTGTTTCGCATTGTTTGCAAGTCACGAGGTAAGTGCTGTAAGTTGATCATTGACAGTGGGAGTACCAATAATTTAGTAGTTGTGGAGATAGTAGAAAAGTTGGGATTAAAGAAGTTAAAACATCCTACTCCCTACAAAGTGTCATGGCTGCAGAAAGGGCATCAACTGTTGGTTGACGAACAGTGTGAGGTGGAGTTTCAGATCGGTAAGTATAAGGACAAGATCCTTTGCGATGTTATGCCAATGGATGTTTGCCACTTACTGTTGGGACGACCTTGGCAGTTTGATAGAAGTACAGTTCATGATGGGAAAACCAACTGCTATAAGTTTGTGAAAGATGGGATCAAGCATACGCTTGTACCCATCAAGGAGGAAAATATAGCAGAAGCTAGTGGAGTGAAAGCGCTGCTGTTAGGCGGAAAAGAATTTATAAAACTGATTGAGGACAGCGAGATAAATTTTGCTGTCACAAGGAGATCAAAGGTAGTAGTCCTTCATACACAGGTTTCAGATTTGCCTGAAGAAGTTCAAAGGTTGCTGCAGGATTTTGGAGACATTGTGGTAGATGATCTTCCAGATGAGTTGCCACCAAGGAGAGGTATTAGTCACTGTATTGACTTTATACCAGGGGCAAGCCTGCCAAATAAAGCAGCTTACCGCATGAGTCCCAAGGACCATGAAGAAATTAGGAAACAGGTCCAGGAGTTGTTGGAAAAAGGTTTGATTCGAGAGAGCATGAGCCCATGTGCAGTACCAAGTGTTTTGGCTCCAAAGAAAGGAGGAGAGTGGAGAATGTGTACGGATTCCAGGGCTATTAACAAGATTACTGTTAGGTACAGGTTTCCCTTACCTAGGATGGACGATATGATGGATTGTTTGAGTGGAGCGACTTATTTTTCGAAGATTGACTTGAAAAGTGGATACCACCAGATCCGGATTCGGGAGGGAGATGAATGGAAGACCGCTTTCAAGACGAACAAAGGCTTATATGAGTGGCTGGTGATGCCATTTGGTTTGAGCAACGCTCCTAGCACGTTCATGCGCCTGATGAATGAAGTGCTGAAGGAATTTAACGGTAAGTTCATGATAGTTTACCTAGATGATATTCTGATTTTTAGTAAGACTAAGGAGGAACATTTCAGACATTTACAGAGTGTGTTGAGGAAGTTACAACAGAACAAGCTGTTAATTAATCTGAAGAAGTGTACCTTTTTTCAGCGAGAATTAGTGTATCTGGGCTTTGTCATCGCAGAAAATGAACTAAAAATGGACCCAGAAAAGGTGACAACTATAGTTAGCTGGCCCTCTCCGAAAAGTTTATTCGAAGTTCGAAGTTTCCACGGACTAGCCAGTTTTTACAGGAAATTTATCAGAAATTTCAGCGAGATTTGTGCACCAATGTTGGAGACGATCAAGAAAATAAATCAGCCATTTCACTGGACTGAAGTAGCAGAACATAGTTTTCAGATCTTGAAAAAGAAGATTACTGAAAGACCAGTGTTAAGACTGCCTGATTTCAACAAACTTTTTCAAGTTCGTTGCGATGCCAGTGGTAAGGCCATTGGGGCAGTCCTTAGCCAGGAGGACAGATCGGTTGCTTATTTCAGTGAAAAGCTAAACGAGAGTAGACAGAAATACTCAACCTATGACAAGGAGTTTTACGCCACTGTGCAAGCTTTGAAACATTGGCGACATTATTTGTTGGGTAACGAATTTGTTTTATTTTCTGATAATTCTGCATTACAGTACATTATGCAGCAGCACAAATTCAACCATAAGCATGCAGCTTGGGTTGAGTACTTGCAAAGTTTCACATTTGTACTAAAACACATTAGTGGGCAATCAAATAAGGTAGCAGATGCACTTAGTAGGAGAACTTTGCTTTTACAGGAAAGCACAATGCAGATTTTGGGATTTGAACATTTGAAAGAGCTGTATCCGACCGACACCGAGTTTATGGAGGCCTATGAGGCTTGCCAAAACTCGCTGTTACGAAATGACAGCAAGTGGCTAGACTATAATCTACAGGAAGGATTGCTGTTTAAAGGAGGGCAGTTATGCATTCCCAACTATTCTATGCGGGAAAACATCATACAGGAGAAACACAGTGGAGCCCTGGCAGGACACTTTGGAATTGACAAAACAATTGCTCAGGTACAGCATTTTTATTTTTGGCCTAAGTTGCAGCGGGATGTGCAGAGGTATGTGACTAGGTGTAAAATTTTTCAATTGGCGAAAGGTCACAGTCAGAATACTGGACTTTATATGCCATTGCCCATTCCTAGTCGACCATGGGATTCATTTAGTATGGATTTTGTACTGGGATTGCCGAAGACACAACGAGGCTTTGATTCAGTAATGGTTGTAGTAGACCGATTTTCAAAGATGGCGCACTTTGTACCATGCAGGAAAACCAGCGATGCTACTTACATAGCACATCTTTTCTTTACAGAGATTGTGCGGTTACATGGACTTTCGCGATCCATTATCTCTGACAGAGATGTAAAGTTCACCGGTCATTTTTGGAGAACTCTATGGAAGAAGTTGAATGCCCAGTTGCAGTTCAGCTCCGCTTATCATCCGCAGACTGACGGACAGACGGAGGTAGTAAACTGAAGTCTGGGAAATTTGTTAAGAAGTCTAACAGGTGAAAATTCCCGGACTTGGGACCGTGTACTTGCGCAAGTGGAATTCGCATACAACAATTCCCCTAACCGTAGCACCGGGTACAGTCCATTCCAGATTCTGTACGGCATGCATCCACGAGGCGTGCATGAGTTACGAGACCTGGGGAAACTTGAGAAACGGAGCGCTGATGGGGAAGATTTCACCCAAGCTATGAGCAAATTGCATGAACAGGTTAAACTGAAATTACAGGACAGCAGTCAGAGGTACAAGCAGCGAGCTGATACAAAACGTCGGGAAGTTCAGTTTAATGTAGGGGACGAAGTCCTTGCGTACTTACGTAAGGAACGGTTTCCAAAACGAGAGTACAGCAAGCTGAAATTCAAGAAAATCGAGCCCTGCAAGATCATTCGCAAATTTTCTGCGAACGCCTATGAGTTACAGTTGCCACCAGGGATTGGTATTTCCCCTATTTTTAACGTGGCAGATCTGTTTCCTTATGTCGCAGGTTCAGCAGATAACGCAGCAGCAGAGCCATCGCGGGACACCAAATGTGAAGGAGATTCGTGGACGAGACAGATGCCGATGGCACCACCCGTTGAGATCGAAGGGTTTTTGGACACACAGGTAGCTAAGCGCACACGCAGGAAGGAATATTTGCGGTATTTGGTAAAGTGGAAGAACCATCCAATAGAGGACAGTTCATGGCTTAACGCGACGCAAATACAAAAGGCAGGCTATTCTGTTGACGACCTCATGGAATGGAGCCATGACTTTTTGCCACCCCGGGAGCCTGATGCAGGAGCATCCAGCTCTGAGGAGACAGAAGGTGGTTGACAGTCTCATGGAGAGACCAGAACACACAGTCATATATGCATAGCTGGACAGGTGTCAAACTTGTCAGTTATTTTTATTTTATTTACTTGTTTTATTTTTCCAGAAGGTCGATTAGAGTTAGGAACTGTTTCTTTTCAAATAGAAATTATTAACAACAAAATAGGTTGTCAGTTAATTAGTTTCTTTTGTTAATTAACTAGTCTCTTTACAAGCTGCGTTAGTTAGGAACAGTTAGGAATTGGGACAGTTACCCAATTCTGTTAGGCAGTTCTACCTGAACAGAACTGTGGTGTTTCAGGGGTTTTAAGGAGGAAAGATAAACAATGTAAAGATTCCTCAAAACAGAGAAAAAAAAAGATATACAGTCATTTCCAAATTAAACATTTTCATCATTCTATTTCACAATTATATCATCACTGTATAATTAATTTACATGCGTCATAATATGTTTCTGTGTAACAAATTGGAGTTGGAATAGCAAGACAGAGAACCAACGAGAAGAACAGAACAGCATAGAGATGTAATCATCACCTACAGACAAGAGAACGAGAAACTGCGAATGCAGACAACCTTCAGACGGAGTGAAGTTAACGAGCAGCGCAGAGCCCAGTATATAAATATCATTTCCAGACAGAACAAGAATCCAGGCATACAGATACACTTTCAGGTAACCCGAAACCAAACCCACACGTTATATTTATAAATAGAGCAAGTGCCGGAATGTAACAAATATGCAACCGAATCATTTTCATTAACCTACTGTAAATAGGCAAACACAGTCCAGGCGTTCACATTTTCTTTGAACAAAATTTTCATTAAAGAGGCAGAGTCTCGAAACAGAGTTTCGGGCAAATACTTGTTACAATCATAAACCAAAATAAATACGGCAAGGGATCATCAACCATTAACCGGCGGACAGGGGTTTCGAACAAACCCTAGGATTTCAAATAGCTGAACAGTAAAAAGCTACAGGACGAGGGTTCGAAACGAGGAGCAACCCTCTCACAAAATAACCAGACAAGTGCCATACAGTGCGAGGGCTTGAAGCCGCTAAATACCCAGCAAGGGTTTTAACGAAAACCAAATGACAATGTTGCAGAAGTAAGGGCCGAGGCCAATGAATAGAACCAGAGGAAAATTACACAGATAACAGAACCATTCATTTTGCCGCACAGAGGACGGACTGCCAACAAAACCAGACTCAGAACTATAAACAAACTACAACCAACTATGTGGGAAGACACTACCCGTAAGGGACGAGTGGGAGAGCTTGTCAGGAAGCGAGGATCACCTCGAACCATGGAATCAACTACCTGGAACCACCTGCAACCAAACGAGAGCAGGTTAGAGACCTGTGCAAACATACATAAACATTTGAAGTCGAAAACTAGAATAAGGTTGGAGCAAGAACCCTTACCTGAAGCTATGGGAGCCGAATCAAAAACCAACACAACGACTAAACCCTAAAAGACCAGTAGCAGGTGTGTTAGAATCGGAGGGAGAAAGGATAATACAGTCTAACAGGGAACCATTATTTACCTGAATAACAAGGTCGAAGCGCGGAAGCCCGAAGGAAGACCTGTCACAAAAACGAATTCATCAATCAAACGAGTGGAAGCAGCAGTTGCATAAAAACAATCAGTCAAATACACAGTGAACAGGTTTGTCATCGTGCGGAGCCGAGGGTGCCTTTACAGGCTGCCAAAGTCTCACCTCCATAGCTGTCGAAGACCAGAGATAACCATACAGTCGACGCTCGAACCAGAACAACAGAGGACAAGAGTTCCCCCACAGACACAGAGCAAGCCTTTCGGCGCAGCGAAACAGTGGAAATGACAAATGAGTAGAGTAGGGTTGACAAAAGTCGAATTGTCGTGCGAGGAGAACCGACAAGTGTAGGTGGGTAACCGGTAAAGCCTGTTGAAACCCTAAACCCTTTACCGAGGGAATGTACCAACGAATTAAGTCAACCATTAATTCATCTAGGACACAAGTCCTATCAATGGCAGATATTTTTGAATCGGTGGGAAGCCATCATAAGTGGTATCAGAGCCAGGTTCTTGAGTTAGAACTAATGGAACAAGTGGAAGGTGAAGGTGAAGGAAGAAGAAGAGGAAGAG